>JAJIBD010011015.1:0-16908 GCA_021461705.1 Cryptotis parvus
GGGGGAATAGATGAATACTCAGGAGACCAGAACAGTTTTAAAAGGCTTTACTCTCACAGATTCTGTTTTACAATCCAGGAAAACTCCAGACTTTAGGTTTCTGGCTCAGCCCTGGTCACTTATAGAACCCTAGGCCAAGATGACCTCTACCATGTGCTAAGGCCCAATAGGGAAAGAGAACAGAGAGGCAGAGGGTGAAGAGGAGCCAAAAAGGGCCAAAAAGAACTTTCTTCTTTCTCTAGTTTAATTTATAGATAAAGCCCACCAAAACCTTCCAGTCCAGCCTATCATGGGCTGGGCTATCTAGAGAGGAAGTCAGGTAAATAACCATATTGAAATGCAGATCTTCAGGTGGGCCCTTTGGCTCAAGATTCATAATGCCAGAATTGACAACCTGAGGTACAATCTCCCTAGCAGAGTGGGGAGGGGCTACATCTCTGAACCAGAAAGCAGTTCAGAATGTAATTCATATAAAATGGCATTAATACTTCTTACCATGAATATATAGCCAGCTGATTCCAGACTCTAGAACCCACTAAGGTCAAAATCCACCAGAATAATTCAATTTGGCATTCCCTTTAGAATCAGAGACATGTCAGTTTGCCTGGAGGCACACTGGCATGTCTCTTTCAACCAGGAAAACTGATTACATAATGGTTGATCCAATGTGGCTAAGTACTCTTGGAATATCTACATGTATGTCCCTCGTGGGGACCTGTGGGGATATGAAGAGTATTAAACTGGAGCAAGCAAGATTCATGATAAGAATATTTATGAATTATAAATATAATTAATATTGTATTTATAATAATAGTATATTCATAATTTTCATATAAAATTATGAAATTCATCCAATTCTGCCCAAACTTCCATTGTGTCTGCTCCAGAGATCCCCTAAAGGCAGGGGGCAGCTCTTAGTAAAGCTAAATGTATCAGGAACCTAGAGCTCAGTAGGGCATGTCATCCAACAGTGAAGTTATTCAGAAGAGTGACAGACACAGAATGATATCTCTCAGATGCAGAATATAAAGAAACATATTAGGGAAAGTAACAAATGCTCCCAAAGCAACAGAAACTGAGAAGATATCTTTTAAAAATTTACCATAAAGGGGGGACACATTAGGGGTGGGGGCAAGTGGTAAAATGGAGGAGGGAAGTGGTCAGTCTTGTGTTGGGTATGGTGTTGTAATATTTTATGCATGAAACCCTACATTAATAGTTTTGTAAACCACATTGCCTAAAATATTTTTTTTGCTAGAGTGTAATCAGGATTACTTTACAAATAGTTCTTGTGCTTTACAGTAATTTGATACAATTCCACTAGGGGGGCTCACATATCATGTATGTAGATCATGAGGCATCTTACAACAACATAAGCTCCTGGGCCCTTATAGATTTTAGAACTAGAATAATACATTATTCAGCAATGTTGCGTAGTGTTCCAAAACAAAGGAAGGGTCCAGTAACAAGACTAGAAAATATATTAAGCAAGGAGGTTAGCAAAGAACAGTGATGCAAGCCCTGAAACTAGAGAAATGTTAGTATATGGAAAATATCAGTCACCATGAGCCTGCCTTCAGTCAGGACATGCTTTACCACTGCACAAATTTTACATTCCAGCTGTGATGTTAAGTCTCAGAACCCTGTAGCTGAACAACTACTTTAGCACAAATAACATCATGTTGCATTATATCAGTTATCTCGAGTGAAAGTGTACCAATATTTTTATTTTATAAATATCTTCAGAAATTTTATATTTGCTTTTAAAATGTGGACTATATTTTAAGCTTGTGTACATCAGTTTTCCACTATTAATGGTAAACCCTTGAAAAAATCAATTGGAATTCTTTTTTATAATTCACATTCAGATGTTAACAACCTAAAACATTCTCACACGTTTTATAAATTCTACTATTTTTAATTTTGTTTTGCTTTCATTACAGGGACAATTCAGCATTAATTTGGCAGGAACTGGGTTGAAGATATCCAGCACAGCGAAGTGGCTTGCTGTAGGGAATTATGCCTCTGTCATTATACACAAATCACAGGTAAATATTGTACTAAAAAACCTGTTGGAGAATTTTTTGTTCTGAGTTCAATAACTCATATAACTCATAAATTCTATAAGAATTTTTAATCTTAAATGTATCTAAAGTTAATGATTCATTTATTGTCTATTATGAGCTATATGAAATTACCATTGATATATAAAATAATGGAATGGGGCTAATTTTCTTTCTTTTTACTTAAGTTTTATATCAAATGCCAGGACATCACTATATCACTGTATCACTGTCTTCCCATTGTTCATTGATTTGCTCGAATGGGCACTAGTAACATCTCCATGAGTCCTGTCACAAGCAAGTGTAACCCAAGGGCATCTGCTCCTTAGGCTTTACACTGTATTGACTCATGGAATAGCTTTCAATTATGGTATTAATAATTTGAACATATTTTTGAAGAAAGAAGTCTTTTTTTAGTTGACCTTAAATTATTAAAAGTTATAGATTTTAATATTTTAAGATAAGGGTTATTTTCTCCATTTATTTATTGTATTTCTTTTGTTTAATCATGGGGCATATTAGAATGATTTTTCACTTAAAAAATCCTTGTGTTTTCTTCAATAATCAATATGGGTTTTTACAAATATATATCAAGCTTAGAACTTCCTAAGCTTTTTCAATTGTGATCTCCCTTTTGCTTGAGAAACAATATATGGGCATGTGCTGCCTAAATAACTTGGATAAATTACATGTTTGAATTTACATTACCTTTTTGACATTTAATAATTAGAAGCATTTTATTGTTCCCAGATTCTTCGTGCTGCTCCCACCCAATTCCATTACCAAACCAAATAGGAGTTTTCAAAAACTATGATACAGATAACATTTTATTATGTTTTTTCATATAATACATACATTATTGAATGTAGACTCCACTTGATTTTGATACTGGTATAGTTTATTAGCACATCATTTTGAGAAACTCCTACTACTTAAAATTATTCTCTTAGTTCACATGACTATCTGCAGTGAATTAGGATCTTGGTTATAAGATTATGACTATTTTCTATATTTTTAACACTGATTTAGAATTTTCTCTCTTTTTTTCCCAGTGTTTTGTTTCTTGTTGGTTTTCAGGGGCTTACCCCTGGCTCTGCAGACAGGGACTACTCCTGGCAGTGCAGGGGTTCTGTATGTGGTACCAAAGATTGAACCTCAATCTGATGCATGCAAAGAAAGTATATTTCTTTGCATGCATCATCTAGCAAAGTCTCTCAGGGCAAGGGACTTGGTGTTGTCAGTTTCCTGGCCCCCTTACATTCTTTGTTGAGCTGATTCCCACATATTTGATATTCTGAACTGGAGAACCATTTTCTTGGAGAGCCAGTAAAACAACTGTTTTAACTAGAGCAGTATTTTTTAAATTTTTCTTTCTTTTCTAGTTCACTATTTGTTTATAGAATAATGATCAAAATTTTTATTTATAATTTTTTACTTTACTGTGTTGATTTATATTTCTTAAAAATTTAGGAGAGAAGTTAAGGTATAATTTTCATGTCATCTGTAATGGTAATTGCACTTCTTTTCTAATTTGACTGTCTTTGATTTCTTTTTATTTGCTTGATTGCTCTTGCAAAGACCTTCCGAAACTGTATTACATAGTATTAAAAAAGTAAATATTCTTGCATCATGCCTGATGTCAGAGGGGAGGCTTTTA
Source organism: Cryptotis parvus (assembly GCA_021461705.1). Lineage (NCBI taxonomy): Eukaryota > Metazoa > Chordata > Mammalia > Eulipotyphla > Soricidae > Cryptotis > Cryptotis parvus. Next base: position 3,721 of record JAJIBD010011015.1, read on the forward strand.
GATTTGTGCTATGTATTAAGTTATCTATAGGCTTGTTATATATGGCTGCTACTGTCTTTTGTTTTTTGAGGTAACACACTGGTTGTGTTCAAGTGTGCTTCTGGCTCTGTGCTAAGGAACTTCTCCTTGCAGTTCTCAGAATACCATATAGGGTCAAAGGGATTGAACCCAAATTGGTTGTGTGCAAAACAAGCAACACTCTACCACTGCACTATCTTTTCCATCTTTGATGACTGTTACTATCATTTTTCCAATTAAATCACAGTGAGATAAATATTTATAAAGTTGTCCATGATTGTGTTTCAGTAATACAATGTTCCAACACTGTCCTTCTTAAAAATATCTATCCTTCTAAGTTTGGAGGCTTTTTTACTTTTTTATCATGAATGGATATTGTATATAATAAATGTATTCTATTAATCAAACATGATCATATTATTTTAATCTTTTCTTTTGTTATTATGGTATAGTACATTAATTGATTTGCATATTTTGAACCATTTTTGCATCCTGAAATAAATTTTACTTTATCATGGTGTATGCTCTTGATATATTAGGGATTCAGTTCACTAGGATTTTCTTGAGGATATTTGCATCAATGGTCTTAAGGGATAATGGTCTGAAAATTTATTTTTTAGGTATAATAAGGAGTACGGTTCCTTTGTGTTTTGGCAGAGTTTGAGGAATATAGATAGTCAATATTTATTTTTTTCTTTTTTTGATAGTCAATCTTTAAAGTTTTGATAGAACCCACTGGAAAACTCATCTGGACCTAGGTTTTTTTCCTTGGGGATACTTTTAATTGTTTTAATTTCTTTATTTGTTATTAGTTTGTCAAGGTTTTCTACTGCTTTCAAAATTCACTTTGGGAGGTTGTATCATTTTAAAAATAAATTCAGGGGTGGGGAGCAATAAGGGAAGCATATTTAATGAATTAAATGGCCTTCCATTTCTTCTAGGTGCTTCGTCTTAGTGCCATGAAGTTGATCATAGTAACTTATAATGTTTTGTATTTCTGAAGTATCTGTTGGAGTTTCTCCTCATTCATCTCTGATTCAACTTATTACTGTTTTCTTTCTTTGATTTATATCTTGTGAGTCTACTAAGAATTTGTACCATTTATAATTTCAAAAAATCAGCGCCAGTGATTTTACTGACCTTTAAATCATTTTATTAACATTTTTATAATTGATTTCTGCTCTACTTTTTATTGTTTCTTTCCTCATATTTTGAGTCACTTCTTTTTCTAGTTTCTCAAACTGTGAGTTTTAAGTTATCTATTGAAGCATTTTCTGTTTCTTAATATGTTTTCATTTGCTATAAACTTCCTTACTACTGTGTCCATTGATATTTAATACTGCTTCTTCTGTGTTCTATAAGTTCTAGATATTTTTTGTCTTCATTTTAATTCATTTTAAAAAGTATTTCTTTGTTGATTTTAAAATTCATTGATTCAGTGGTTGTTTAACAGTATGTTTTGCATGTAGCAAATGTTAGTTTTCTGGACTTTCTTTTTTTGCATGTAATTTCTACCTTTATGACATTGTTTCCTGAAAATATTCTTGATAGAGTTTCTATTTTGTGGGAATATTTATGAACTCCAAGATTGTGTTTCTTGTTGTGATCTATCTTGAAGAATGTTACATGTAGCTCTGGGGTAGTGAAGAGTCTTGTACATGTCTTCCATTCTTTATGTGTTGTTGATTTATCTTACCAGGTCTGTTATTAGGTCTATTATTTTATTTACTATGTTGCATCATCTTGAAACATTGATCCCTTGTATGTAATGATCAGTATCTAACGACTATCTCATATTTTGTTACTTTCTTTTGATTTAATAATATTTGATTTGATACAAATATGGTTGTCCCTTCCATCTGCTATTAGCCTGTGATTATTTTTCAACATTACCCTGTATACCCATGTTTATGATTGGCTTTAAAGAGTATTTTTGTTAAATATCAGAAGGTTAGATTTGCTTTCTTATTCATTTAGATTTTGTACTTTTTTAATGAGAGAGATAAATTCATTGATACTTAGAGGAAGTACTAATATAAGGAAATTTGCTGTTATTTATCTACATGAATTTTTGAATTATTTTTATATTTGCCCTTTGCTTTTTACTAATATTTTATACTTAGTGAACTGTGACCTATAAAGTTATTGTTAGTTGAGTTTTAGGTATATAATATTTCCAACACTTCTTTTTAGAGGTTATTCATTATTCCTAGCAGATATAGGTACATATTCAGTAAAATCTTCATCTCTCATTTTTCTGAGAATGTTTTTATCATTCTATCAAATACGTTAAGCTTGCAGGTAAAGAATTCTTTTTTTGGATGTCTGTTCATTCAGTACTTTGCATCATTCTGTTACTTCCGTGATTGTAGAGTTTCATTTGAGAAATACAACATGAATATAATTTTCCCCCTTCTATACGAAATCTCACTTCTCTGTTGCCACTTTAGGAGGCAACACTTTAGGTACATCTATATTTTGTTTTTGTTATTTTGATTGTAATATGTCTTGCTATTATATTCCTTGGATTGACTTTTAATTGCCATTCTTTGGTTCTCTTGGATCAGTGCACCATTTTCTCTCTTTGGGTTTAGATACTCTGAGTTATTATATTCAATCAACCATACTTCCTCTTTCTCTATTTTTTTTTCTTTCTGGAATTCCTTTGATTCTGGCATTTTTCCTCCCTTACTTGTCAACAATATCTTATAAATCACTATATTTTTCTCAATTTCTTTTTTAATTTCCTGTTCCCTATTGGCAAAATTGTGCACCTTGCCTTTGTGTTCACTGATTCAGTTTTAGCTTCATAATTTATCCATACATAAGATACTCAATTCTGTACCTTCATTGGTTCTACTAGGATTGGTACTTTCATTTTCCATCAAACACTCTTATAGTTTACTAATTCCTAATTTAGTTAAAGTTTTCAGACCATTTAATGTCAATATGATTGTTTTTACAAAATCTTTGGATATTTTAGTAAGTTCTGAAGTAGCTGAGAATCATACATTGATGTAGCCGATTTTTTTTTTTTTTTTTTTTTTTTTTTTTTTTATTTTTTTTATTCTTTATTATACCACCGTGAGACATACAATCACAAAGGTGCAATTGGTTCTTGGTAATACAGTATTCCAGCACCCATCCCTCCACCAGTACCCCATTTCCACCACCAATGTACTCCACCCCTCCCACTCACCCCCAGGCTGCCTTCAATAGCAGGTAGCCCTGCTCTCCTCTCTTTCTCTCTATCTCTGCATCTCTCTCCCTCTTCTTTTTACACATTGTGGCTAGCCCTGCAGATATTTATTTATTTATTTATTTATTCCACCTTTTTCTCCTTTTTTTTTAATTGAAGGATGCTCATGTGGAGTCCTGGCTCCACAGGGTTCCAAGATGCACCCTCCACCGAACCCATCTCCCATCACCAAGTCCTGTCTCCCTCCCCTCCCGAATCCCAATCACCCGGCGGGCTCTATATGTCATCTCCTTCCTCTGTATATCTCCCCTCTCAGCAAACCCTCCTGCTGTTCGCGGAATGCAGTGTACCAAAAAACATCATTGTTTCACCACCCTAGTGGCCACAGCGGCAGCAAGCGGCCGCGCAACCGGGCTCAAACCGGCTTTGCTGGTCCTCTGGTCGTGGGACATTTTCCCAGCGTCTGGACAATGAAAATGGTGGCTAGCGTGGTGGACGAGTCCCATCCGGCTGCTTCTTGGGACCCTCCGAGGCGACGGGCCCACTCCCCAAAGCCCATCTGCCCTCCTCGGGGTTCCATAGTCAGCTGAGGCCCGGCGCAGGCCAGGCTCCCGCCTCCCGAGCCGCCTGCAAGACTCTGGATGCCGGGCCCGTCAGCGGCTCCTGGGCGGGGAAACCGGGCTAGTCACGATGGAGGGGGAAGGGGTGACCGCGCCTCCGCCTGACGACTTCCCAGTGCTTCCCGCCTCTTGGAGCGGCTCCATGGGCTCGAACCGGCTTTGCTGGTCCTCTGGTCGTGGGACATTCTCCCAGCGTCTGGACAGTGAAAATGGTGGCTAGCGTGGTGGACCGAGTCCCATCCGGCTGCTTCCGGGACCCTCCGGAGGCGACGGGCCCCCCTCCCAAAGCCCATCTGCCCTCCCTCGGGGTTCCATAGTCAGCTGAGGCCCGGCGCGAGCCAGGCTCCCGCCTCCCGAGCCGTCTGCAAGACTCTGGATGCCGGCCCGTCAGCGGCTCCTGGGCGGGAAACCGGGCTAGTCACGATGGAGGGGGAAGGGGTGACCGCGCCTCCGTCTGACGACTTCCCAGTGCTTCCCGCCTCTTGGAGCGCCTACTTGGGCTCGAACCGGCTTTGCTGGTCCTCTGGTCGTGGGACATTCTCCCAGCGTCTGGACAGTGAAAATGGTGGCTAGCGTGGTGGACGAGTCCCATCCGGCTGCTTCGGGACCCTCCGGAGGCGACGGGCCCACTCCCCAAAGCCCATCTGCCCTCCTCGGGGTTCCATAGTCAGCTGAGGCCCGGCGCGAGCCAGGCTCCCGCCTCCCGAGCCGTCTGCAAGACTCTGGATGCCGGGCCCGTCAGCGGCTCCTGGGCGGGAAACCGGGCTAGTCACGATGGAGGGGGAAGGGGTGACCGCGCCCCCGTCTGACGACTTCCCAGTGCTTCCCGCCTCTTGGAGCCGCCTACTTGGGCTCGAACCGGCTTTGCTGGTCCCTCTGGTCGTGGGACATTCTCCCAGCGTCTGGACAGTGAATATGGTGGCTAGCGTGGTGGACGAGTCCCATCCGGCTGCTTCGGGGACCCTCCCGGAGGCGACGGGCCCACTCCCAAAGCCCATCTGCCCTCCTCGGGGTTCCCCATAGTCAGCTGAGGCCCGGCGCGAGCCAGGCTCCCGCCTCCCGAGCCGTCTGCAAGACTCTGGATGCCGGGCCCGTCAGCGGCTCCTGGGCGGGAAACCGGGCTAGTCACGATGGAGGGGGAAGGGGTGACCGCACCTCCCGTCTGGCGACTTCCCAGTGCTTCCCGCCTCTTGGGCCGCCTACTTGGGCTCGAACCGGCTTTGCTGGTCCTCTGGTCGTGGGACATTCTCCCAGCGTCTGGACAATGAAAATGGTGGCTGGGCGTGGTGGAGCGAGTCCCATCCGGCTTCAGCAGTGATTTCTAATGTGACATTATAGTTCCTAATTCCCCATCAACCTCCCCAGTTTGTTACAACTACAATGATCATTATGTTGTACAGATGTGAAAGATCCTGGGAAGGACCTGTCCCAGCCTACTTCATTATCCAAGACTCTTGCGTGGCTGCACACTGTTCTTCCTATGTCAGACCATCCACCATCCAGGGCCCACAGGTCAGAGCCCTGGGGGGTGTAGACAAGCCTATCTCTGTCTGCCACCTGCCAATGCAGCTGGGGACTGCAGCCACACCTGCAACACCTCGAGGGGCAGGTGGCCCACGAATTTCTTTATTATTTAAAAATTGTTCTTGTCTTAAGAACAAAGTTTCCCTTAGCAGTAATCTGGTGCTGTTGTTTGCAAGAGCAGGTGTCCATGACTGCTGATTTCCGCAGCTACAAATATCCTTTCACCAACTTTGGAAGGAGCTAGGTGGTCGGCCAGAGAACTCAGATTTATGTGGTCATGAGTAGCTGTGTGCCAAAACCATTCAATGTTAGAGGACTGACTTCTGAAGATTAGACTTTCCCCAAGATGCCTATTGAGAAATCCTGGCAGGTTATAGCTATCTATCTCTTGTCATTTGGATGCTTTCATTTTGTGCTCATGCCTGTTCTTACTTGCTATTCAGAGCACCCTGTGTAATTTGGTACCTCACTACCAAATTTTGCTTCATGGTACCCACTTTTTAGCATTCTCCCAGTACCATTTCACTTCATGTCAACCTGTGAGCAACCTGCCCACAGTCACCTATATCACACTAGCTGAATTACCGTAAAACTGGATCAAGCACTCATCCTGTTTCTTAATTCTGGATGGCCTATTCACTTCTGGATGTTTGCATGCTAGTACATGAGATATCTGTGTTTTCTGTTTTTAGCAAGCAGTGGTCACCTGCAGGAATCAGCACACTTGCTTATATTGGAAAATGTGCCCACCTATTTATTATATCACTATGGATTTAGGGTACTACATAGTAATCTGCCTTCCCCTAAGGGAACTAGCTGTATAACAAATTCAGGACCCAAATGCAAATGTGGTGCTTTGTGCTTCTTCAGAATTTCAAGCAAATCCCACAGTTCTCCCTTGAGAAACAAGTGGGACTGTAAGTACCACATCTGTGAGACTTAACTGTGAGATCTTACTGTTCAGGTTTTCTGCATTAAGGGCTTGGCACTGGTTGTTCAGGAAACATCTCATTTTTCTATAGGTGCTGAGTTTCCCAAGTGCTGAGTGAGAGCCTCTTAGTACAAATATGTAGTTCTGCTGGTCCATCTTGGTACCTGTACATGGGCAGTTCCCATCTCAGTACTCATTCTTCTGGTGGTCATTCCCTTTCTCAGAATGTTTCAATTGTGCATAAATTTCTGTTTCATTACTTTCTCTGATGAAGAAAGTAGCTTGAAAGAAGTCATTTCCTTGATTAGTTTTGGGTGAGCTCCTTTAAACCTCTGCCTTAAGACTTTTTTGTATGCAGACCCAGGGAAACTTTCCATTTTGCTTCCTTTTCCTTGATCCAGACTCCCTCTTTGAGCCTCTGTTTTTGAAGAAGAATGTTTTAAAATTTTAATTAATTCTTCCAGCCTAGTTTTTATATTAAAAACTAAAACTAATATAAAACTAATTATATTTTACTTTGGGATGGATGTATATCTAAGTCTTCCATGAGATATTGGTTGTTAACGGGGTAGAATATGACTCGTATATAGTTAAGATCAAATTGTTATAAAAGCTGGATTTTATTTAATCTATGAGAATATATATTTCAGGGGGCCACACCAAGTAGTATTCATGTCTTACTCTAGCTAAGTCCTCAAGGATCACTTCTAATAGTGCTCTGGGGGAAATGTAGTGCCAGGGATCAAACCCTGGTCTGCCTTATGGAAGGAAAGATCCCTACCTGCTGAACTATAAGATTATACAGACCCAAAATCTTTTATAAATCTAAATATTGAGCATAAAACTGGTAGAGTTTTTAATTAACTCACAGAATCAAATGGATACCTATTAAGATTTGGGGTTTGAGATGAATTGTCTAAATTAGAATTGAGTAGCTAATATGAATCTGAGGTTATCTCATTCTCATGGCTCTTAGATCAAGTATTTCTGGAAACGTTTCATCTTTGTTAATTTTTTTTAATTTACTTATTTAGATTTTGGAGCCATATCCAGTAGTGCTCGAGGTTACTATTGGCTCTACATCCCACGAATTACTCCTGGTGGCACTTGGGTGACTATATGGGTCCGAAGATCTAACCACAGTCAGTTGTGTGCAAGCTGTACTATCTTGGGATCCTGGAAGGATTTTACCATTGATATCCTATGTAATTGTGAAAATTTAACTAATATTTGCCACTAAATATTTCTTTTCCCCAGTGACTTCAGACAGAAGCTTGTATAAGATTCTCCTATAATTTTGCCTCTCCCTCTTTTTTTAGGATGGAACTAAAGTCTATGGCAGATGTGGAGGGTTCTGTGGAAAGTGTATTCCACATATGACTACTGGTCTCGCCATTCAAGTAATATGAACACTGGCGTTGAAAATATGACCCAAAGACAGCATAATCTCTGGAACCTCCAAAACACCGGTGCTTCATTTTTATACTCCTAAGATTCTACGTACAAAACGTTGGTGCCTTTCTTTCAGGGTGCTATTCAGGGATTTAATTTGCTGTTGAATTTTTCAAGGTCTTAATAAATGACCCAATTCAGAATCTTTAAATGCATAATAATATGCATTAGAGTGATATAGGAATATTTGAATTACTTAGACCAAAATAATATTGCTGATAACAAGTTGTATTAAATCACTTTTATACATATAAAAACATACATCTAAATTTTTACTATATCCCTCACAAATGAAAATATTTATGCTATATGCTATTTAAATATGGCTAGAAAAATTAACATATTCAATACTATTATAATTATTATTGATTCAGGTGAATAGTAGTCAACAGTCACATTTAAAAAGTGCATAACCATTATACTTTCTACTGATAAAGTTTAGGTACCTTGTTTTATTTTCAGTTGTGAAATATGGTGCTTAAAATAAAAAGACAGCTCTAAAAATGTGGTACAACTTTTATATTAAGATACATACTTAGTTTAAATATCAAACATGAAATCTTGTGGGTACTATGCAGAATAAGATATGATATAATAGAGTTTGATTTATATATCTACCTCTCATTTTTACTTATAAAAGCTATATGTTTTCTTTACAGTGTTTATATTTAAATGCACTTATAATTATAACTTGTGTAAATATCAACTTTTCAAAAATCTGTTTTACAGTTATATACTGTGTTAATCAAATGAGATATAATTACTTAAAATTTTAAGATCTTTGGTATACATAATTTTTGTGACATAGGCAACATTTTTATTAGAAATGTTCAAGTTATTTTGTACCTGAGGTTTCATAAGACCAGAAAATAAAGGTACCATAAAAATAACTATTTAGTGTAAACACTCAGGTATTTTTTAACATGAATAATTTAGTTTTATGCTACATAATTATGTGATTTTTTAAAGAATTATAGTTGAATGACATTTCCATGGCATCTTACTCTGTAAACAAAAACAAAAGTAAACCCATTTTTCTAACTGTACTATCTTTGCCCACAAAGTTTGAAAAATTTTCCTAAATATTTATTAAGGTTATTTTGCACCATATAAGGCACTAATACAATATTTTGCCACTTGGTTAAATAAATGTATGAGGATATATCTGTGTCATAAATAAAGCATTTTGCACTATGTGTTTTGATCCAGTTACAAACGTTAACATTGGTTGTGTAGCACCTAGAAAATCTCTCATTTATTAAAAACTAATTGTACTTATATTCATTTTAATAAAAATAATATATTTATGTTGTACATTTGCGTATTATTTTCATTTTCCTTACAATGTAAAGGATTTTATCATTAAAATAGTTTATAACTCTAAAAGTACATTAGGTATTCAAAGACAATTTTAAGTATTGCTGTGGGCTAGAAATAATTTTTGTCTGGTGTCTACCTGACTCTTGGCAAGGATAATATGCTTAGGAAACTGAGAGAAATTCCAATACCTTTAAAAGCTATTGTTCAAACAATGAAAACCCTATATCCACTCATATACAATTAGTATAATCAAATTGCAAAGCCAATGGCACAGAGCAATAATGTGTACAGGTCAAGATAAGCAGACATGAAGAGATGAAAAGTTATAATCTGATGCCAAGGGAAGGAGAATATCTTATGAATATTTTATATCAATCCATCTTCATTTCCCATCATTTGTATCACTTGTCTTCCCTTTTTTTCATTGATTTGCTCAAGCGGCACCAGTAACATCTCCATACGTCCTGTCACATGCTAGTGTATCCAAGGGCATCTGCTCGCTCTAAGAACATGAAGAGCCTCAAACCATTCATTCGTTCAGGTCATGAGAATGAGGTCTATTATTGTTACTGGTTTTTTGGCATATCAAATATGACACGGGTAGCTTGCCAGGCTCTGCCCAAATAGCGCTTTGAAAATGTCTTTTGCAGGTCCTTTAGTCCAGCCCCCCCACAGCCCCCTCCCGCCTAACCCCATCTTCCCTCCCTCACAGGCAGCGGGACCAGCCCTGGTGTCACCAGCACCCACCTTGTCTGCAGCTGCTGCACCTCCTTCACGTGCTCGTGGTAGCTGGCCTGCATGTGTGCCTGCACATGATTTCCTGCTCCTAGGCCACAAGCTGCTTCTTCACCTTGTCCTCCCTGGCAGCTGCCTGGCCTTTTCTATGCCAGTATTATAAAAAGTCCTTTCCAAATCAATTAAATACATTTAAATTACCCTTGATATGGAGTAAATATTTTTTGATAAGCTAGATGAGTTTTCTCTTATCTTATAGGAACAGCATATTTCATTATTTTTTTTTTTCAATTTACTTGATTGGATGGAGATATTCTCAGATGTTTTGTGCCATGAAACTGATTTTTTGATAAAATATGTTTGATTTATTTTGCCTCTCTTCTCACCTTTCTCATTGTTCTCCCACCATCTAGTAAGAAAAAAAAAACAAACGCATTTGGGTATAAAGCAATTATAGTTAAATATGATTTAAAACATTTAAAAATCAAACTCTACTATAGTGATTTACTACCACTATTAATTTTCCAGGTCTTTTTTTAAAAATGTTTTGATTATACCACCATGAGATATACAGTTACAAAGATGTTCATGATTCAGTTCATGATTTCAGTCATACAGTGTTCCAGCACCCATCCCTCCACCAGTGCCCATTTCCCACCACCAATGTCGTCTGATTCCCCTCCCTCTCCCCATTTTCTATCTCTCATTCTCTCTCTTCTCACACATTATGGCTTCGATACATACATTTAAAGGCTATCATGTAAATCCATTTGCCTATATTCAATGCTCAATCTAGGCTGTTATCATTTCCAACAATTATTAGCACATAGTTCTCTTCTATGACTTACCTAACCTTTCTGTCTTACCTAACCTGTCCTTTCCCTCTGGCTAATTTCACTCAGCATGATTCTCTCTATGTCTATCCCATTTATAGGAAAATTTCAAAACTTCGTTTTCCTGACAACTGCATAGTATTCCGTTGTGTAGATGTACCACAGTTTCTTTACCAAGTCATCTGTTCTCAGGCAGTCCTGGCTATTTCCAGATTCTGGCTATTGTGAATAGTGCTGCTATGAACATAAATACATCATCTGCACTTTTCTGGAGCTTTCTTGCTACGGATTCCTAACACTAGAGCTCCAGAGCTGTTAGGATCCAACCTTCATTCTGTGGGTAGCACTAGAGTTTCAGCTTTGTTTTCCTCTTGTCAGGCAAGCAACTCAAGCCACTGAACTATTTTCAGTCTCCCTACTTTTAATTGCATTACATTATTTGGTAAGGGAAGGAGCAAATACATTGAAATTCTTGTTTAATACCTACTTTTTAAACAGTTCATGTTCATTATATGGAAATATCCAGAAAGCAATTTTGTAGCAAGTTGTCTAGAAAGTATTCAGGATCTCTACTTTAGAGAGAAATAAAACAATTTTTGCACTATATGCCTTAAACGAGTTGCAGATATTACTATGGAATGTAAAACATTACTTAGAAATGAAATTGTCATAATAATGAATCTTATCATTTATAGATATTTTACTTTGTTTTTGGTCAAATCAGATGTGTTCAGGGTTTACTCTTGATTCTGTGCTCAGGGATCCCTCCAAGCAGACTCAATGGACTATATGTGATACCGGAGATTGAATACAAGTCATGTGTTTATTACAAGTGCTCTACTCATTGTACTATCCCACACATGAAAGTAGTTAAATAATAGATTTGTGTGACAACTTTGTTATTTCATTCTCTTTACATGTAACTAAATATGTTTGTAATATTTTTAAAAAATCTTATGTATTTGCTATTTTTCTAGTTGAAATACTGATTATTGAGATGGCATTTTTCTAATATTAGAGAATCATATTGACTTAGATTTTTCCCAAAAAATGTATTATTTTTCTCATATAGAATATTAAAGTTATATGATAAATAGAATGTTAATAGTTTTCTCCCATTTAGTGTTCAATTCTTCAATTATAATTGGGGGATTTGTTTGACTTTCCTTTATGTCTAATAAATTTAATGTTTTCAGGAATTTAAAATAATTTTTATGATTTTAGAATCTGTTATAGATATAAATGTAATTGTTATATTTAATGAATTTATCTCATAACTATGAAATACTATGAGATGCTTTAATATAGCCCTGTTCCTTGTCTTAATGTTTATAGTATTTAAACATTATATGTAGCATCTAAAAATAATTGTATTAGTCACTAATAATTATTAAAATTTTATCAAATTTATTTTAATGAGTGTTGTATTAATGCAGTTTTCTTCTGTTTATTTTAAGCAATATGCTTAAAAGTGTGTCCTAAAAAAAAGTGTGTCCTTTTTGGGGTGGTTGAAGGAATGTCTCTTAGTGGAATGTGCTGCTCTGCAAACATGAAGCCATGCATTTAATTGCTAGTGTTGCACATAGGCATCAAGTTCAAACTACTGGTTCTGGTTTATGGGACCTTTGACACCAAAAGTGAATGCAATCTCCAGGCACAACAGCGCGTCTCTGTGAGCATCACAAATAAACCTGTAATTCCCATAGAATCTCAATTAAACATCTGACCATTAAAAGGCAGGTCAGCAACCCTGTTGATCACTGTAACTAGTATGTTGCACACACAATGGAAGGTGTGTATTGCAATCTCCAACAAGTAACCAACCTTGGTATGAGAATTGTAACCAGCTATGTGTGAGAACCCAAGTCATCAGAAAACAGCAAAGAAAGGATAAGAGAAGAAAAATATTAAAAGTCATGTATTTTGTAAATAACTTACAATTATTGTTTTCTTTTTATGTTTAAATTCAAGTTGACCTCAAGAATGTTGGTGATCGCTCTTAAGACAGAGCCTGAAAATTCCCTTGAACACTTTTAGTGGCCCACCCCCCCTCAGATAAAATATAAATAAATATAATTTGACAATCTGATTTTTTCTTGAAGTGTTAATAACCTTTTTACACTTAAAACCACTTTTAATGTTGCTGGATATAAACTTATCATTTTTATTTTACTGTATCATTCATCTTTATATTTTAAGGACAAAAATAATGATTTATATACATCTTCTGAATATTTGTCCCTCTTTCTGTCTTTTGATAATTTGTTGATTGTATTCAACTTTGTATTCAACATTTATGCATGTCTCTTTTATTTTCTAATGTCTCTACCAAGAAAATTCTAACATATAATTCTTAACATTTCACAGTCATTATTATTAACTACAAAAACAGTTTTATAACTTTTTAATGTAATCAAGGCCTAAATTTTATTTAATTATAAATTATAATACTTATATTTTCTTGTTCTTTCCATTCTTTCCTATATATATATGAATTTCTTTGCTTATTTCCAATTCTTTTGTAGAGCTTTATTCATAATCTCTTATAGTGTCTTG
>JAJIBD010011016.1:0-28930 GCA_021461705.1 Cryptotis parvus
CATCAGTCTCATAATCTTTCTTGAAGGTGGGGGTGGATTGTGGGGAAATCAGTCTGATGTCAATCTTGAATGAGTATATTTGAAGTGTCCATAAATTGATAATCTTCCTCACATTTTTATAAATACAATGTTTTCCAGAGTACTTTATTCAACTTTTCATAAAATATTCTGTATTGGGAAATGTTCTCTCTCTCTTTTATAGTAAGTGAGGCATATTTGTTAATTCTCAAGCAAATAGATTTGGGGTTTCAATTTCATGATACAAAAAAAATGTAAAGGGCAAAAAATATAGAGCATGGGAAAACAAGCAATTGTACAAATCATAGCAACTTAAAAACCAATGTTTCCCATCTGTGGATTTCTGTTATATGGTTGTCTTTCAAATTATTTTTAGTATATATTTTTTAAACTGTTTTCCCAGCAACTTCAGATTATACAAAGGTCTAGGCTGATACTTATTTTAAGCAGTTTTGAAATGAGGCATCCACTTAGATATTTGAAGGGGTGGGATAGAGACCAAATTTCACGGTGGCTACCTCTGGTGGGGGTGTGGATGGGAATCTGTTACTTCTCAACTGTCCAACAATGAGCATGTAATGCAGTAAAATTACAAGAGATGCACTTAAAATAAAAATAGACAATGTTTCCAAAAATACTCTTTTTCTAAGTCAGTCTTCATTTCTATAACAGAAAAAAAGTCATGGACTTGGAACTCCATTTTATTTCCCCATCCCTTCTTCATGCATTAATATCTCCTTCTCCTGTACCACACTGACTGGATGATTTTTTGCCCGTTGCAAATTTTGAGGAGAAAGATGAATCAATGTAGGTTTAAGTGGCTATATTGACAAATCTGAAACCAGAGTCCACTAGACTAGGAGCATCTAAAGAATGCGTGCTTTTTGTTTCATTCTCCAAGTCATTCACTCACTTGCATCTTTCTTTCACCTGTTGGATGAATTTTAGTGAATCTTACATACTGTCCTACACATCACGATAAAGTATCTGACAAAAGAGAAAATCTTTACCTATCGTTCATCGGTCGATTTGCTCAAGCAGGCACCAGTAACATCTCCATATGACCTGTCTCATGCAAGTAGAGCCCAAGGGCACCTGCTTGCTCCAGGAACATAAAGAGCCTCAAACCATCCCATCAGGTCATGGGAATGAGGTATATAATTGTTACTGGTATCTGGCATATCAAATACGACACGGGTAGCTTGCCAGGCTCTGCCGTCACGGGTAGCATACTCTTGTAGTCATCTCAAAACCAGCATTTATTGATGAACCGGCGCGGCCGCTTGCGGCGAGAGCCGGGCTGTGATAGGATGGTCTGCTGGGTGGAGTCCTGAAGAGGGGGAAGTCCAGATGTGGAAAATGGAGGTCCTCATGGAGTCGGTGGGGGCGTCTGGCTTGTGAGGCTCTGCTGGGGTGGCGGGCTAGGGCTAGAACCTGCCATCCATCCCTCCCAGGCACCTCATGAGCGGCTGGGCACAGTGAGAGCCAGTGAGAGCTCTGCCCCATGTCTGTCATTTTCAGTACACTTAACAAAAAATTACTGAATAAGCAAAATTTTTTAAGAGTGTATTTAGGGGCTGGAGATACCATACAGGGTTTTAAGGTCCACTCCTATTTGATACATTTACCACATATGATCCCCCAAGCACCACTAGTGGTCACTCATGAACACTGAGTATAACCCCTGAGTATGCTTCAGTAGAGCCGGACTTCCCCTACACACAAATTTTTATTAAGCACTTACTATGACGCAGAAATCATTTAAAGCATTAAAGCTACAGCAGTGGACATGGGAAAAAACTGGTATTCTACTAAAGGAAAGACACTGTACATCACCAGACCTTAGAACTGACCATCTAGTCTACCTAGTTGAAAATAAGTATCACCAAGAGTGGCTAAAGGAACCTGAGCACTGACTGCAGGATCCCCTAAAATTATAGTGATGTGCAACCAAGATCACACTACCAGCATAAATTGCATCCTGGAGAGTCTCTTCCCATGATTTGTGGCTGCAAACCCAATCATCTCAAAATTCAGTAGCTTAAGATAATCATGATTTTATTTGCTTGTGATTTTGCAATCTGGATAAGTGAGCTCGATCTTACTAGTGGTCCCACGAAAGTGCACATGTACAGAAAACCAATTGCACCTTGGTATCACTGTATCACTGTCTTCCTGTTGTTCATCGATTTGCTTTAGCGGGCACCAGTAACATCTCCATACGTCCTGTCACAAGCAAGTGCAGCCAAGGGTATCTGTCCCTTCCAGGGACAGGAAGAGCCTCACACCATTCCAGGTCATACAATTGAGGTCCATAATTGTTACTGGGTTTTGACATATCAAATAAAACATGGGTAGCTTGCCAGGCTCTGCTGTGTAGGTATACTCTCAGTAGAAGGCTCTCATCTCGAACATTTACTGAACAATGTCATATTGACACCTTGGTATCAGTTTGAAAATAGTTTTTATGTTACATGCCATCTAGAAAAAACTCCTCACAGGGCCTGGAACATACTTGGAGAATCATTGTTCTACCTAGTTTTGATTTTCCACTTTCAGAGTCAGCTTGGTCTGACTGAGTAGAGATATACCAGATAAGTCAAGGGAAACTCTCTAAAGACCCACCAGTATTGGGGAACTTTTCTCATTGTCAAATGTGAGCAGAAGTGATCAGTACACACCCTGCTTAAAATCATTAAATTCCGTTCCCAATCTCTGGCTCTAAAACCTGCAACAGAGCTCCAACAGGGAGACTCCAGCTATGAGTTTATGTCACAGGCAAATTTTTTCTCACCAAGTTAAGTGAGATTTGTTTGCAGTTCATGTTTTTCGCTCTTCATAATTTCACATTCCCGCCATTCAGCCTGTGCCTTTCTCAGTATTACATGCTCTATGACATTTGCCACATTTTCCAAACATCTCTCCGCAGTACCGCCATCACAGTTCTTAAAGGAAGGAAGGAGTTAGCCAGGCAGCTCTTATTAAAACCCAAGGTAGCCACATTGCTTTGAAAATTTAGTGGTTAGCTAATATAAAAGTCATAAAAGGTTTGGGGTTCTGGGGACTTCCATAAACTTACAATTTTAGGTGCCTGGAGATGCAATTTCTGAGTAATTTCTTTGATCTCTGACTGCCCTGGTAAATCATTTATTAGAGTAGTCTTTTTAAGCAGAATCCTCTCAACCTCTCCCACAAGATATAAAATAATGTACTCTGCAAACAGTCATCAGCCCCCTGCCCTTACTGTATTCGCTGATTACAAACCGATGGAGGCTTGGGAGAGTTCTCAAGCAAGTTTCTTTAGTCTCAGAAATTTGTCCAAGAGATGGTGATAATGTGTCATGTGACACCAGATTACAGCTGCCTGAAGTTTTCAGAGTGATGCATGCCCCCACTAAGACTGCTTCGGCACTATTTCTTTTTCTAAAGATGTGAATTCACAACTAACAGTTCTAAACATTCCTGGGACAATTTCCAAATCAATCCACTCACACTGGTATTTTGCAACTCGTTTATATTTCCCTCCACCTCTTTTCTTAAATGCTGCACTCCCTCTATCTGCCATGCTTTTTTAGATACTGAAAGTGGAGAAATGAGTAGTTGGCTCAGCTCTACAAGCACCGCATTTCACTCTCTCTTTCTCTCCCTCTCCTCTTTCCTCTGTCTCTGTCTCTCTCTTCTTTCTCTTCCTCTTCTCCTCATCTTCCTCCTTCTCCTCCTCAGTCTCCTGCTCCTCCTCTAGTCACTGGAAGTGAAGACACAGGGAAAATCCAAGAAGAGTCCTGACCAAAACTGAATCATGTCAGCACCCTGATCTCAAGCTTCCAGAATCAGGACAGTGAGATCAATTTGTTATTTCCGCCATCTAGTCGGTAATATTTTATCATGGTAGCCATGATAAAACTAAGACAGCTATTGTTTTACCTGTGAGGTTATAAGTACTTTTATTCTTTTTTTTGGTTTAGGGGCCACACCTGCTGGTACTCAGGGTTTACTCCTGGATCTGCCCTCAGGGATCACTCCTGGCAGGCTTGGGAAGACCATATGGAATGCATGGGGTTGAACCTATGTTGACCATGTGCAAGGCAAATGCCCTACCTGCTGTATTATCACTCCAAAAATACTTTTAAATGTTTGCAGATACCCCAAGATGGCAAATGTGAAGGGAATATAGCATTTCCTTCCCTATTGTTACAACTATTTTGGTTAACCACACAACTACATACACCAACTTCTAGAATGCTTTTATCATTTCATTAAGCAGTTCCTGCCTCCAGGAATTTATACTGTAGATCGGTTTGGTTTTTATGCACCACAATATGTGCACAAGAATAAAATTAGTGATAAGTATGGGAAATGGTAATGACAGACTAAAACTCACCAATGAATATACACAAAGAGACTTAAGTGATAAACTCTAAATATCTGCAGGGCTAGCCACAATATGTAAAAGAATAGGGAGAGAGATGCAGACAGAGAGACAGAGAGAGAAAGAGAGGAAATGGGGTACCTGCTATTGAGGCAGCCTGGGGTGTGGGAGGGGGGGTGGGGTACATTGGTGGTGAAAATGGGGCACTGGTGGAGGGATGGGTGCTGGAATACTGTATTACCAAGAACCAATTATGAACACCTTTGTAATTGCATGTCCCACGGTGGTATAATAAAAAATTTCAAAAAATAATAAGATAAATCACTGTATCACTGTATCACTGTCTTCCCGTTCTTTGCGGCACCAGTAACATCTCCACATAACCTGTCTCGTGCAAGTAGAGCCCAAGGGCACTTGCTTGCTCCAGGAACATAAAGAGCCACAAACCATTCCATCAGGTCATGGGAATGAGGTATATAATTGTTACTGGTATCTGGCATATCAAATATGACACGGGCAGCTTGCCAGCCTCTGCCGTGCAGGTAGCATACTCTGTAGTCATCTAAAAATCCAGCATTTATTGATGAACAAGCGGCCGTGTGAGCCGGGCTGTGATAGGCTGGTCTACTGGGTGGAGTTCTGACGGGGGGAAGTCGGATGTGGAAAATGGGGGGCCCCTCATGGAGTGGGGGTCATCTGGCTTGTTGTGACACTCTGCTGGGGTGGTGGGCCAGGCCTAGAACCTGCCATCGCTCCCGGGTGCCTCATGAGCGGCTGGGCACAGGGAGAGCCAGTAGCAGCTCTGCCCCATGTCTGTGAGTCTCTGCATCAGCACCTGGGCGGATTTAAAAAAGACTGCTGCAGAGTGGATCTCGATGAGCTGGGCTGTGATAGGCTGGTGTGCTGGGTGGAGTTCTGACGAGAGGGAAGTCCGGATGTGAAAATGGAGGCCCCTCATGGAGTGGGGGGGGTCATCTGGCTTGTTGTGAGGCTCTGCTGGGGTCGTGGGCCAGGTCTAGAACCTGCCATCCCTCCTGGGCGCCTCATGAGCGGCTGGGCTCAGGGAGAGCCAGTAGGAGCTCTGCCCCATGTCTGTGAATCTCCCAATAAGATGAAATAAAATAAAATTAGTCATGCTTTTCATAGTCACCCAACATGGAGGACAAGTGAATGTGTTTCAGTAGAGGAGAAAACAGTAGATACACAGATGTTAAGAAAACTGAGATGAATGAAAGCGAAACAAAGCAAATGCACAATAGTGCACATAGAGTATTAGTGTTTTCTTATTTTTGATCAAAAATTCATATTTTCATTTACAAATTTCCTCAATTTCATCTCCTATTTTCTTGCTTTTGTTATTATAAATAATTATGTAAAAACACATTTGTCACTCATCTCTTTTTCATACCTCTCATTATGACTTCCCAGCAAAATCTAAGCATCTCTATTTATTTGCCTTTGTTTGCTTTGGTTTGGGGACCACACCTGGCAATGCTCATGTGTGCAGTTTACTGCTGGCTCTGAGCTCCAGAAGCAGCTCAGAGGACTGTCTGCAGTGCCAGGGATGGATTGGGTTGGCCCTGTGCAAGACAAGAGCCCTACCAACTGTAAACTCTCCAGCCCCTGCATCTTTTCTTAGAACTGGGCTTGTGATCAATATTAGGACTATAGATAAATGGGGGGGGGCTTACAAACAGTGTTCAGGAGCCTGGTGCTCTTCTGAACTGACCAGGCCTCTAGTTCAGTGAAAGGGCCTGACAACACAGTGCTGCTGGGACAGTGTAGAGTTTACCCAGGCCACTCCAATAGGTTTCAGGGGCTCTGGGGCTGTAACTGGCACCATGCTCTAGGGATGGAACTATGGCGGTTGTGTGCAAAGTAAGCACATTAGCACCGTGCTATCTCCCCAGCCCTAGATAAATATTTCTAATGCATCTGGAGGGAGCAGGGAGCACACAGGGTCATGGGCATTAGTTCTGTATGCACAGTGCTCCATCGCTGTGTGTGCCCCATACCCTGCCAGCACCATCAGATATGCCAAGATACCTTGGCACTCAGGGCTGCTGGACCCTAGCAGTGCCATATTGAACCATCTAGCTCTGTGGGCCCCTGGTATTTCTAGTAGACCCAGGTCTCCTGATCACTGCTTGTGAGTATCCCACCCCCACTTCAAAAAAATGTTTCTGCAAATAGTCTTCCAATTAGTTCTTTACTAGCAATTTCACAGCTTAATAAACATTATTGAAATACTAGGAAAATACCTTCTCAGAATTCCCCAGAAGGAATTCTACACACTCCTCTTAAGTCACTATTATAATAACTAAAGCATATTCTACACCACTGAAGGCCTGCCCTGTGCTTCATGTTTTACTGGCCATCTTCCTGCCAAATTCTCACTTTCTTCTGGAGCCTGTGTAAGAGTTATTTCTTCATGGAACTGGGTGGTAGATGTTAATCTTTCTGGCCCCTCCCAACCACTCCACTATAGTTTAAAAAATGAAAGAAAAAGAATGAAAATGATGTGTTCACCCCTTTGCAAATGCCCAGCCCTTATCTTAGAAATGGAACTTTCCCTGCAGGAAACATCTCAAATAACAGGGCACATGCTTTCTGTACCTTTCTGCAGGAGTATCCACAAGCTTTCCCACCTGATTGGTGTGAAGGTGGAAAGCCAGAGAGGACTCCTCAAATTGCCAAGCACACACAGTGGATTAGTGGTCTGAGAGTGTGTGAAGAGTCAGCATGTAGCTGTGGAAGAAGTGAAAGGCTGTGGATCCTTTCAGGTACTCTAAGTATAGCACCGGACATGCAGCTGCTCTTTCCCGGGGACTGTAAAGAGCTCTATATCACTTAATGATTCCTAGTATGGGAAAGTCCTTACCAGGTGCCTATTTAGAATATAGCTCCAGAATCATTTTTTCATCTTTGTAAGGAATTATACAGTTTCTTTTTTGGGGTTAAAAAATAATCCCACACTTTCTTTGTGGGTTAAAAAATACAAAGTTTGATAGCTCAGAGTCAAAACTGATGTAAATCTAAGAACCTCTTTTGTAATGGTGATTAAAATATTTTTTTCTTTTTCCTTTCCTTTCTCCTGATTTTTAAAAAATTTTTATTATACCACTGTAAGACATACAATTACAAGGATGTTCATAATTGGGTCTCTGTCATATAGTGTTCCAGCACCCATTCCTCCACCAGTGCCCCATTCCCACCACCAATGTCCCAAAAATCCCGCCCACCCAACCCCAGCCTGTCCTATAGCAGGCACCTTTTTTTCTCTCTCTCTCTCTCTCTCTCTCTCTCTCTCTCTCTCTCTGTTTCTGTCTCTGTATTTCTCTGTCTTCTCTTTCACTTTGTGACTTTTCCTACAGATATTAATGGTTTATGATGATAGACTTATCTCTATGTGTATATTCAATAGTGAGTTCTAGTGTGACATTATAATTCCTCATTCCCCATCAACCTCCTCAGTTTGTTGTAACTGCAATGATCATTACAGTGTATAAATGTGAAAGATCCTGGGAAGGACCTGGTGCTAACCTTCATTATTATCTAAGCCTCTCATGTGGCCACAGAGTGCCCGCATGCAGACACAGCTGTGGATCTGGTCTGTCTCTTGTCCATCTTTGCTGGTTGGGAGGCGCGCCAAGCCCATAGCCACATTCACTGACATGGAGGTGGAGGAACCCAAATCCCCACTCCAAGTCTGGCCAAGCATGGCCACCCCCACACACGTGTATGTTAACCCTAGGAGCTATGTTGGACTTTTACCATTTACTGTCCTCCGAAACTCCATGAGCTGCTCCACATGGGTCAGGCAGGACAGCTGTGGGTCTGGCCTGTCTCTGGTCTGGCTTTGCTGGTTGTCCTGATTTTTAACTTTAACTTCTGTTTCACTGATGATATTGTATAGATGCCATTTGATACAGTTTGGTTTGTTTTTAGAAGGGAACGTAAGACAGAAGCAAGATATCATCCAATAATAATGTGCAGTTTTAAGCCTGTATCTGTCTTGAGGATCTGTGCATTTACTGCATGCTGAGTAGGACGTTCATATACATTTCCTGCATTCATTCCCTCTTCATTCACTTCCTCTTCATCTGTGTATTTACTGCATGCTGAGTAGGATGCATAGTTTCTCTTCACCTCCTTCATTCTTTTAAGGGAAGTTTACGAACACAGAATAGTGGGAGGTGGGGCGGTCAGGAGGGCAATGGGTGGAAAGGACATATATCCCAGACTCAAACAAACTTCACCATTTGTGGTCTGTGATCTCTAGCAGGCTGACTAATTTTCTAGTATCTCAGTTTTCTGATCTGGAAAATGAAACTGATAATGGCTATGGGAGGAAGGGCTGTGAGGATTAACTAAGCCAATACAGGAAATGCATTTTTTGAAACAATATCCAGCACACAATTCCTCAATAATATGAGCTTTCAGTGGCAGCATCATTATTACTTTTTTTTTACATACTGTTATGGATTGAATTGAGTGTCCCCCCTTTCATCCCCTAGAACTCAGACTTAGAAGTCCAAACTAGCAATATTTGAGAATATAACAGCATTTGGACACATATTTGCAGAAGTGATTCAATTAACTTAGGTCATTAGATTGACACCTGATTCAACACTGCCAGTTTCCTTATAAAAAGAATTGAGGGCCAGAGGGATGGTACAGGAGGTAAGGTACTTGCCTTGTGTGTGGCCACCCCCAGTTCAATCTCTAACACTGCATATGGTTCCTCCCCAGCACATCCAGGAGTAATTCCCTGAGCAGAGTCAGGAATAAGCCTTGAGCACTGCCAGGTGTGGCTTCAACCACACTCTCCCCAGGAAAAGAGGACATTTGGGTACAGACTTATATAGAGGAAAGGTTTTGTGAGAACACAGGCTTTGCTTGTGGATTAGATACAGGGTGCGGGAGAAGGCAGACAAACATCTGAAGGGGGTGAAAAGGTATTAGTATTTTAAAATGAACAATTGCATGGAAGGTGAGTACTGTGTAGGGGAAATGTGTCACAGAAAGGCATAGAGTATGGAAGCAGGGAGGACAGGGTGAAAGCTATTTCCTGGCCTGACATGGCCTGACCTGGACTAAATCCAGGTGGAAATTTATAGGAGCCTATTCCTAGGAGTTCAGGGGGACTGGGAGTCAGGAATCATCATGTTTTCAAGGCAACCCAAGAGTGATGGGTCCTCTAGAAATTGCTAGATGAGAAAGTTTGGGACAAGGATAGAAGCCTCCTGTGCAAATGGAAAAGTGGAAGACACAGAGGCCAGAGATGTGGTATAGTGGGTAAGGCACTTGCCTTGCAAGTGGTTGACCTGGGTTCAATCCCCAAATTCTACCAGGAGTGATCCCTGAAGACAGAGCCAGGAGTAAGTCCTGAGCAGAGACTAGTGTGGCCCAAAAGCCAAATGCAGAAAGAGAGGGAAAGAGACACAGAGACAGAAGGAGAGAGAGAGAGAAAAAGAGAGATAGAGACAGAGATGGAGACAGAGAGACAGAGACAGAGAGACAGAGAGAGAGACAGAGAGAGAGAGAACAGCAACTAAGGTGAAGGATGAAGAAAAACAGGGTGTGGAGAAGAAATGCACCACATCGTATGCTCACATGACAATAGGGGATCTGAGAAGCAGTGTCTTCCCAGAGCCTTTGCCCGTGTATACAGACCACGAGGGCTAACTCAGTGCATATTGTTATAGAAATCAGTGCTCCTAGGGTTCGAACTCTTTTTAAAATTACATTTTACACATCAGTAAACTTGTAATGCAGGAACTGCTTCCTTAGGGTTATTTATATCCCTGGGTTGCAGAAGGATTTGTCAGGAAATAATATGAATGTTATTTATCTGACTGTTCAGCTTTATTGACTGCTACATTTCACATCCTTCAGTTCTTTCTGGCAGAGGAGTAAATAACACTGCTATTAACCTCTAACACCTATATAAAAATAGGCAGTTATTAAGGGGGTAAATATTACTTTGACGATTATTGCCCCAGTCTGCTTTCTCTGGGAGATGTAATATATAAGACTTCTCCTGGGGTCCACAAAGTTCCCAATTTTGTTGAGGGAACTGCCAGCTACCCTGGCCACAGGCTGTGATTTGGAATTATGTGAAGCCAACAGAAAACACTCAATGAGCTATTGCTTGTTCCTGGAGGAAATCAAGGCAGAGTTAAAGCCCTGCTGTGGCTGGGCGTGGGATGTTGAAGGCATCAGGTATGAAGGTCTCTGTTAAGAGAGAATTGAAGAGTTAAGAGTCCCTATAAGCACAACGGGAATAGGATCCAGCAAAGGAGGCTATGTAGACATGAGTTTGTTCTGTCCACCTGATGATGAATGCAGGGCTAGAGAAGATTCTGTCTGCTATTGTTTATAAACAGGCAACTAGCAGATTAGCTCCATGGAGTACCCTGGTTCTTCAGGAAGGGAGGTGAAGCGTCATGAGCACAGAATGTTGGAGTAGAGGCCAAGAGCACCCAGTGGTAGTCTCTACCCCAGTTTTTCTCTTTCCTTTGCAACAATTCTGGCCAGGGAATTTGAGTTCTCCTCTGTAAAACGTGAGAGAATAAATGCTATTGCTTACTAAAACCCCTCTGGGGCTACAGTACTTGAGAATCATCCAGTTAGACCTGGGAGCATGAATGCCTTGCCCAGACTTGGGGAAGTTCTAGTAAGGAGTGAGCCATTTTCTAGTAATATGCACTCACACAGGGGGCAGGATCATGACCCCCAACTACAGTCCCTTTGTCACAATGCAGGAAATCCAGCACCCTGACTTCGACAGATCCTGAGCCCAGTAGTAGCTGCACACAAAGCTGCTTGACTTTGCTGCTTTGCCAAGAGTTACCAGAATACTGGCATTGA
This sequence comes from Cryptotis parvus, assembly GCA_021461705.1. Taxonomy (NCBI): domain Eukaryota; kingdom Metazoa; phylum Chordata; class Mammalia; order Eulipotyphla; family Soricidae; genus Cryptotis; species Cryptotis parvus. Next base: position 11,261 of record JAJIBD010011016.1, read on the forward strand.
TTGTAGACTTCCGTTGCCTCTCCAGGACTAATGTGGCTTCAAAGATTTTTTTTTAAAGTATCGGTTTTAGGTAACAGAGCAATAGTACAGCAGGTAGGGCATTTGCCTTGCATTCGGTTGATTGAGGTCAATCTCCAACACCTCCTCCATATTGTCCCCTGAGCACTGCCTGAGTACAGAGCCAGGAGTGAGCCCTGAGTACCTAAAGCAGGCTTGTTCCCTAAAACAAACAAATGAACAAACAGACTTTGTTTTAGGCTTTTTATTTATAAGTGTGAACGTGCAGTCTTTTACTGCTCCTTGAAGAGTGTTTAAAACCTAGGGCTAGAAAGATAATAAGGGTAAGACATTTGCCCTGCATGTGACTGGCCCCAGTTCAATCCTCATAGCTGCAGATGATTTCCCAAACTCTGCCAGGAGTCAGTTGAGCACTACTGGGTGTGGTCAGAGACAAAATAAATGAGAATGGGGCCGGGCGATAGCCCAGCTGGTAGGGCATTTGCCTTGCAGGTGGCCGGCCTGTGCCAGCCTGGCTTCAATCCCAAGCATCCCATATGGTCCCCTGAGCACTGCCAGGAGTAATTCCTGAGTGCAGAGCCAGGAGTAGCCCCCTGAGCATTGCCGGGTGTGACCCAAAAAAGCAAAATAAAAAATAAAATAAATAAATAAATAATTGAGAATGAAAGTGTTTAGAACTAGAGATAGTACAGTGAATAAACACTTGCCTTGTAACTTACTGACCTGCTTCCATCCCTTGCATCACCTGAAGCCCTGAGTTCCACCAGGAGTGATCCCTAAGTGCTGATCCAGGAATAAGACCTGAGCACTGCTGGGTGAAGCAGAACAAACAAATAGTGGTAATAATTTGAAAACTAAAAGCTTAAAACCAGGCTTCCAGATTAAAATTTTAGTTGGAATATTGCATACAGTACAAGATGTGCTTTATATTATGTAGTAAACTGACTTATGAAAAGCTGCCTTCAAGTGAACAGATTGTAGAAACCCACTATTAATGGGGAAATGGTCTAATAAAGAGTCTGATTTATTGACATGTTTTCAAAGTTTGGGGATTCACATAACAGCAGAGGGAGGTGGTGTTTTTCAGTAAGATACATTTCTGCTTTTCTATATCTGCGCACTGCTAAGAAACTAAAAATCATGTCACTCAAGCAGCGTGGCTCTGTAAAGGATGCTTTAAAAGGGTGTGAACTTCTCAGGATCTTCATTCATCCTAGGAAGTAGATGAAGCTTTCCCAAGGGCTTTAGATTTATAAAACAATGGAAATAGGCACAGAGTAAAAAGTATCATGTCACAGACACAGAAACCTGTGTTTCCCTGGTACCACATATGGTCCTGTGAATACTGCATAGTGATTTCAAGCCCCACCAAGTGTGACCTCAAATGTGTATATATATGTATGTATGTATAAATATACATATATATGTATGTATCTACATATACATAGAACAACAAATATCTACATACATATAAAAATATATGTATGTAGATACATACATATATATGTATATTTATACATACATATACATATATATAATTTCACACCATTTCCCAGGATGTACTATTTTACACTACAGTGTCAACATTGGGTCAATATTTCCTGACATTTGTACTTTTGCAAGGAGACACTATGAAGTAATGACTCATTTAGTTAACAACAACAAAAATATTTTATGTTGGCAAGTGGAATGAAAATTTTGTGCTCAAAAGTAACATACTCAGGAGGTCTTGTCAAAGGTGGAAATTATCACAAACGTGTGGGGAGTCAGAGGCTAGGTAAGACAGAAAATGGAACAGTGTGCTAACAACTGTCAAGGGTACTAATACCAACCTAGAAGTGAGCATTAAATACAGGCAAAAGATACACATGACAACCCTTTACTGTATGTTCTGTAATCCATAGTCTGGAAGGGAAGGAAAAGAGAAAGAGAGAGAAAGGGAAAGAAATAAAGAACTTGCCATGGAGGTGGGCTGGGGGAGGGGGAGGGAACCGGGGGCGTTGGTGGTGGGAGATGGGCACTGGTGGAGGGGTGGGTGCTGGAACACTGTATGACCAAAACCCAAATATGAACTTTTAATTGTATATCTTTGTAATTGTATATCTCACGGTGGTATAATAAAAATTTTTTAAAACTAACATACTGGGGCTGGAGCGTGGTTCAGCAGGTAGGGTGTTTGCCTTGCACGCGGCTGGCCCGTGCTGGCAAGGGTTCGATCCCCAGCATCCCATATGGTCCCCTGAGCACCGCCAGGAGTAATTCCTGAGTGCAGAGCCAGGAGAAACCCCTGAGCATTGCCAGGTGTAACCCAAAAAAGCAAAAACTGAAAAAGAAAAAGTAACATACTGTGTAACTCCACATCTATATACATGAGAGAATTTCCAAATAAAAAGAAAAATAAAATTTGTAAAACAGGGAGGAAAAGATTGATGAAGAGTGATCACGATCTCCTTGTGTTCAGAGTAGGCAGTGCTACTCTGGTCATGGAACTCTGCACTGAAAAGGACTCAAATCTCCATCCACCACCCACCACCAGGCTCACCCGATCACTCTGGGATGAGATGCCCAGTTTGTGAAAGGTCCCCACACTAACATATACCCAGAGTTTCACCTTCCTCACACAGAGCAGTCCATTGATCAGCCATCACAGGAAGTGTTTCCATTGCCATGGCTTCACCTTAACTCCTCCAGAGAACATTTGCTTTACTCCTGTCTCCACACCCTTTATCACTTAGACTTGTTCAGTTATTTCAGGCAACATACTAGATGGCCTGGATTCAACTTGAAGATGAGCAGAGATTTGGACAGGATAATCACCCAGAAGCTGGTCCTTTGAATGCCTTCTAGGCAATTGGGACTCTCCTGAGAGTGAGTCATGCTAAGGGGAGATGAACACCAATGCTTGATCCTGTCACGGTAGCTGGTAACATGCATTCTGAAGACAAAGTGGTGGCTCTATGTATAACTGTCTGTCTGGCCAGGTCTCTCATTGACACCATATGGGCCCTGTGGTTAGGACCGGAGTTGGGCCTCAGTAAAACAAAGCGAATAAAGAGATGAAAATACCTTGATCTAAAGTGAACCCCCCCCCCCACCACCAAGAATGATCACAAGACTATGGACATAGCACAAGGGTCTCTACATGGGTGGGGACAAAGAATCCGTACACCCATATGATTTAGTTTAAACATGAGGTAATAGAAATTGAGTCAGTACTGCTATTAATTCCACTTGTACTGCAGAATTCTCCATTCTGAGATGAGTCTTCACTGCCAAACCAGATGTTCCCCTGGGTACATCCAGGCACTTAGTCTGAATTGACTATCATTGCCACTGCGTGGTCTTTGCACCAGCAATATCAAGCCCTTGTGGGAGCTTAAGCCCCACTCTAGATCTCCTGGGTCAGAATCTGCTTCCAACAAGAACCCACACGTGCAAGTTAGAGAATAACTTCCCCAAAGCAAAACTTCTCAATGTGAGCCATATGCTAGATCTAGTAAGTTTTAAAAACTACTGATGCTAGGAGCTGGAGCGATAGACCAGCGGGTAGGGTGTTTGCCTTGCATGAGGCTGACCTGGGTTTGATCCCGGCATCCCATATGGTACCCTGAGCACCTCTAGGAGTAATTCCTGAGTGTAGAGCCAGGAGTAACCCCTGAGCATTGCCAGGTGTGACCCAAAAAAGCAAAAAAAAAAAAAAAAACAAACTACTGATGCTTGAGTTCTGATCCTAGAGATTTTGATGGTATGGTCTCTATCTGAGAGCTGTTTTTTCCCTTTTTTTCTTTTTCTTAAACTCCATGTATGATTTTAGTGTACATTCAGAAAGGAGAACTAAGGATGATCTTTAACAGATTCCATGGCAATGGTCTTTGCCAAGGAACACACCGTGGGCACTTCTTGGCTAATGGTGGCCTACTGTTCTCTGAATTTACTGAGAATTTTTAAAATAACTCATTTACAGTTATTATTATTATTATAGTGACTGATATATTTTTGGCTTATACAGGAAATATTTAAGAAAAACATATTTTTAAATTACTTTTTTTATCAAGATAAAATTGCACTAAGAAAAGTTAAATGTTTTTTAATTTTTTTTTATTTTTACAATTGCAAAGATATACAGTCCAGAGACTCTCACACATGGGGCAGAGCTGTTCCTTGCTCTCCCCTGTGCAAAAGCCGTTCATGAGGCAGTCGGGAGGCATGGCGGGTTCTAGCCCTGGCCCACCACCTCGGCAGAGCCTCACAACAAGCCAGACCACCGCTCCCTCACTCCACGGCGCCGCCATTTTCCACTTCTGGACTTCCCTCTCGTCAGAACTCCCACCCAGCAGACCAGCCCATCACAGCCCGGATCACCGACACCCCACCCTGCCGCAGCTTTTTCCTCAATCCGGCCCAGGTATGCTGGTCCAGAGACTCACCACATGGGGCAGAGCTGTTCCTTGCTCTCCCTGTGCAAAGCCGTTCATGAGGCAGTCGGGAGGCATGGCGGGTTCTAGCCCTGGCCCACCACCTCGGCAGAGCCTCACAACAAGCCAGACCACCGCTCCCTCACTCCACGGGCGCCGCCATTTTCCACTTCTGGACTTCCCTCTCGTCAGAACTCCACCCAGCAGACCAGCCCATCACAGCCCGGCTCGCGGCGCCAGCGTTTCATCAATAAATGCTTTATTTGGAGGTGTTTAAAAGAGTTTGCCTCCCACTTTCGACAAGCCTGGCAAGCTTCTCGTGTTGTATATGATATGCCAAATTCCAGTAACAATTATATTAGGTCATTCCCATGACCTAATATAATGGTTTGAGGCTCTTTATGTTCCTGTAGCAAGCCGATGCCCCTGGCTCTACTGGCATGAGACAGGACATATAGAGATATTACTGGTGCCCGCTCTAGCAAATAGATGATCAATGGGAAGATCGTGATCGTGAAAGATATACAATTAAAAAGTTCATATTTGGGTTTTGGTCATACAGTGTTCCAGCACCCATCCCGCCACCAGTGCCCATCTCCCACCACCAACGTCCCGGTTCCCTCCCCCTCCCCCAGCCCTCCTCCATGGCAGGTTCTTTATTTCTTTCCTTTTCTCTATCTTTCTCTAGAAAAGTTAAATTTATATGCCTTCGATTACTATATATTTGGTGGAGGAGGCAGGGGATCCATACATTTATGGGTTATTCCTGGCTTCTACACTCAGGGATTACCCCTGCAAATGTTCATAGAGCCATATGGGGTGCCTAGGGGTCCATATGAGATGCTAGGGATTGACCCTGGGTTGTCCATATGTAATGCAAACAAACTACCCACTGTCCTATTGCTCCAGCCCCAGCATATTTTTTATAGTAACAAGAACTTACTATCTCAGAACTTGGGATGGGGGCACATTCAGAAGTGCCCAGGGTCTACTCCTAACTCTTTCTCTTTGCTCAGGGATCATCCCTGATGGTGCTTGGAGGAACCTTATGTAGTGCTGAGTATCAAACTGGGGTCAGCTGCATGCAAGGCAGATGCCGTACACCCTGTACTCTCTCCAGCCCCTATAGGAATTTTTGTAAAGCACCTATTTAAAATTTACAAAATCAGACTGATTTTTCAAAGGATGGGCATGTTTAATCTGTAGGCTTTTTCCTCCTGGATGAATAAAGGTGGTGGGATCATGCTCAGTGTCCTGCCTACCATTTCAGTATTCAATAACTGTTTTTGAGTGTATGCTGGGTGAGTAGTCTGTATCTGGTCAGGTCTAAGCCAGCTATGTGTCCTCTACTCTTCCAGAGGGCTGATCAGGGAGGCAAAGTGGCTATAGTCCAAGTCTGTGGAGTTTTGGGGAAGCACATCTCTCTGTTTCATGCTGCCTCACACCTTCTATGCTTTGATGACTTCCCCATCCCTGCTATTCAGGTATATGATCCACTCTCTAGAGCACTTGTTCTCTCTCAGATAAGAGGTTCTCCTCAAGTTCTTTTGTGTACCACTGTATGGTCTCTTTCCCTCTTTCTACAAAAGAAAAAAAGCATACTCTCTACCTAAACCATCAATCTTTTTTTATGAGTCTAAAAAAGGACATTAAAGAAGAAAGGCCCAAGTGAACCAAAGCATCTATGCTAAATAGAATTTGAAGCCACAAAACAACTGTGGCCACAACTTTGTGTAACTGGAGTGGACAAGATTAAGCCATTCGTGAGAGGATGTCATTTTAGAGCAAGGCTGGGATTGCATCAAAATTGTTTCTTTCATCCACATGTGACCTTTGAATGCCCTAAACTTACTGATGGACGAAGGAAGTCAAGAGGAAGGAATGAAATGAAGCAGGAAGGAGAGAAAGAAAAAAAGGACAGGGAAGACAATATGAGACAAAACACATATTCAGAAAGCATTTTTGCCTGGTAAAACCAAGTGCATAATTAAAAGCAAAATACTTTGAGACTGAAAAGTATGCATGAGATGGTGAATAAAATGAGTTATTTTCTGAGTAGCTGAAAACAAAAATATCACAAAATAGTATTGCTTCCCACAGAGAAAACATTTTATTGAGTTGTAGAGCACAGATGAGGGTCATCCTAACTTTCTGGCATGGCTGATGGAATTTTAAAACAAAAGCAAATCTAACTATTTACCAGAGAGCTGTGGAAACTTGGGTATTTGAGTTTTTCTTGAGTGTTCACCTTGTATCCTGGGACCCTCTTAGTCTGGTGAGTAGATTTTCAAAATGGCACATTTTGAAAATCCCTCCCTCCCACCCCTGTTTCCCTTTGCAGTCCATGCTGACAACCCCCTCACTCTGAATAAGAGTGAACTCTCACCTGCACTTCGCTGTCCCTGTTCCCCCTAACACAGGCCAGAAAAAGGTTCTACTTTTTTAGGAAAGCAGAGGCAAGATTGAAATAATCATTGATTGGATGAGACATGATGCAAATGATTAAAAGATCTAAATCGTTTGCTAAGACCTCATTTCTCTTAGTAGAGGACAGCTGGTTAAAGTGGCATACATGTCTCCTACCTGTGCTTCTCAAGTTCAGTCCCCAGTGACCAAGATACATGATGCTTGGATGAGAATAAGTCTAGGTGCCTCCCATCTACTCTTAGGCCCAGTTTTTCCCCACCCCCATGCATCAGACTTGTCCAAGTGTGTTGGGTTATACACCCTGTTGAGCTCTGGGCTCTTGCTCACATTTAGCATATGTTAAGAGTTGCTTCCTGCATTTAGGGAATCTCGGAGCAGATACAATGGGAGTGTGGATAGAATTGGATTGATTTCATAATTTTACATGGAAAAATACTCCTATTATGAATCTTGCTGGCTCCAGTACAATAGTCTTTTTTTCCCCATGGGTTTCCACAAGGGGCACACATGCAGTTATTCCAAGAGACCACTTGGCAACTCTGGATCAACCATAATGTAATCAGTTCTGCTAGTTCAAAGAGACATGCCAACTAACCTCTAGGCAAACTGATGTGTCGCTGTAAGGCTAACAGCAAAAGTAAATTATCTGACAGGTTGTGGACCTTAGTGGAGGTCTAGAGTTTGCTGGAATTGGCTGACTATATATTCATGGTAAGAAGTATTAATGGGGACAGAGCGATAGCCCAGCGGGTAGAGGCGTTTGCCTTGCACGCGGCCGGCCTGTGCCGGCCCGTGTTCGATCCCCGGCATCCCTATGGTTCCCCGAGCACCGCCAGGGAGAAATTCCTGAGCAAAGAGCCAGGAGTAACCCCTGAGCATCGCCGGGTGTGACCACAAAAAAAACAAAAAAAAAAAAGTATTAATGTCATTGTCTACAAACTATATCCTGAACTGCTTTATGGTTCAGAGATGTTGCACCTACTCACTCTGTAAGGGAGTTTCATATGGCAGAAATCAGCTCTGGCATATCAGCATTTGCTAAGCTTGAGCCCAGGGGCTCACCTAAAGATTTACATTTCTATATGGTCATATACCTGGCTTTGACTCTAGATAGTGCAGCCCATGATGGGCTGGGCTGGAAGTCTTTGGCAGGTTTCTAACAATAAAAGAAGCTAAAAAGAAGGAGAAGGGTTTTTTGGCAACTTGGCCATTTTGCCATCTTCTTCAATTTTGGGTCTTACTTCTGACTGGTGCCATGGTTCAGGGTCCAGCGACCATCTTGGCTTGAGGATTCTAACTCAAGCACATGGGGTAGTTCCAGCTAGGAACTGGAAGTTTGGGGTTTTTCTGACCTTGGATCGTAGTTTCAGAACTTGTGTGAGTAAAAATCTTTTGAAAACTTTGCTGGATTCACAATTCTTTATCCATCATCATGCTGCCAATACCCTGGAGCAGAAGGGATCCTGTCCTGCTCCCTGATATAGTTGAGGAACAAAGGTGTTCCTACACAAGTGCAACTGTAATTCAATCATATTTCTGACTCGCGCCTTGCCCTTCTGGGTCAAGCTTACGTCATCCGCCTCTTCTGCCCACTCCAGCTCCTGCCAGAACCATGTGCTTGTTGAGTACCAGCCTCTCTGGTCTGTTTTGATATCAACCCTTGCTTCCCTGCCCACTGCCTCAGGGCCTCATTTTACCCTAACTATAGACAGTGTTCTACCCTTCCCTTAGATGATTCTTACTCTTTGATGGAGGGAGGCACCCCAGTGGTCTTTGTGAATCAAGGGTCACTGTCTATGTCACTCAACTCTACTGAGCTGTGGAGGCCGCACCCACCCAGTGGTACCGAGGGATCATGGACTATTGGGTACTCAACTTGGATCCTTGAGTCATGCTCATTCCTCAGCTAATTATTGAAATATCTCTTCCTCAATGAAACTTTTCATTACCCTCACATGAAGCCTGATACCCCAGTTATGTTAATATCTGTATCCTGTACTTCTTTATCCCAGCATTCCCAGTACGTGAAATTCATGGATCCATTGATGGAGTCATTTCACTAGTATGGTTCATGTGTGTTTTGTTCATATATGTGAGCTCCTTAAAAACAAAGTACATGTCCATCATGTTAACTTTATAATCTTAGCAAAGTACTGGCTACATTATAGATATTAGTATGTAGTAGGTATAATAGATATAGTATGAGTAAGATTTGTTATTTGTTTTGTTTTGGGGGTCACACTGTGCTATGCTCCAGGGGTTACTTCTGGCTCTGCACTCAGGAATCATTCATGGAGGTACTTGTGGGACCATGTGGGGATACTGGGGATGGAATGTGTGTCCACTGCATGCAAGGAAAGTGCCCTACCCACTGTACTATCTCTGGTCCCAAGATTTTTGCTTAATGAGGAATGAATCAAGTAGCATTTTAATCTGAATGCTAGTGTCCAACAGAACTCTAACCCACCAGGGGCAGACTATGTGTTTAGGGTGCTAAATAGCAACTATAATATGGGGGGAAATAGGGTCATGAGGATACAATGAAGCCTTTATACAAATATATGGAGCTGGAGGAGAAACTGAGTAACTGCAGGCTTTTTAAAAAGATAAAGAGATGGGCCAGAGAAATAGTACAGGGATTAAGGTACTTGCCTAGCATATGGCCAGCTCTGGTTCAATCCCTGTCACCACATTCAGTATCTAGAGCCCTGTCAGGTATAAATCCTGAGCACAGGGCCAGGAGCCAGCCCCAAACCCCACCAGATATGGCCCCCAAACCTTTTGCTACTGAATTCGGATCTGATTGAATGAATGAATGAATGAATGAATGAACAAAAGAACGAACAAATGAAAAGAACAAGGGAAGATGGAGAAGAGAAACAGCAGTGTAGAATTTGTAAATAAGAGAGCACCCTACTTAACCTTATGGAGTGCATCCCTATGTGTCCTTGATAGGGACTGCAACTGAGTTGGAGGAGTTTAGTGGAGAATGGGGGGGCTCTGGTGGCAGGAGAGAACCTCTATCTGCCTCTTACATTGGCACAAAAAAAATCTTCCAGCTGGGCTAGCTCAGATGAATCCCAGAATCACGTTTCTAAGATAAAAAGAAAGAGACTTTCCTAATACCTGAAAATAAAGAACTTGCAGGAAAGAAGGCGAATAAGAAAGTAAATTGTGAAGATACCCAAATTTTTAATTATGTCATAAATGTGACTGATTTATGTGACCAAAAAGCTAGCCATGGCATAAATGTTAAAAGGTCATTTGTTTTTCCATATCACAAAAATGTGATTCACTAAATGTGCAATATGAATGCTTTATTGTACTTTTAAAATTCTGAATTCTTCAGACCTGCTCTTTTTCTGTTCCAAAAAAGCCATTTTAAAAGCTCACATTAGAGTATTTTTATAACTCTTTTATCCCTCCTGAACATCTGTGAACTGGAAAGAATATAGTATATTACAGAAACAATCCATTTAAAGAAAAACAATTAAAATGAAAACTACTTCCATTTCTGTGGCATAAAACTCTAATTCTCTCCCCTTTGCAATTTTATTACCACCCTGACATGATATAGTCACAGCTTCACTTATACACAATGTTAATTTCACTCATACTCTACTTAATCTTCACAACATTGCAGAATAACATTTTTCCTTAGTAATTTATCATTTGCTATGATAAGGCAATGTGTTTAGAGGATGTTAGACTTTTTTTAAGTTTGCATTTATCTCAATGCTGAAATGTGCTCTGAATGCTATTAAAATAGATCATTTATACACTTTCACATTTAACTATATTAACTATACCTTAACTAGACATTTATTAAGAGCAGCATATTTATTTCCCATTCAGGACTTTTTTAAAATCTGTGGAGTCAGCTCTATGGAAATGAGCAATTTTTGCCAGCCTTACATTGTATAATAAGGTTAAACTGAGCAGAAACCCCAGGGCTCCATTGTGGTGGGGTACACAATTGCACATCTTTTCTGGGCTTCCTTAAATTGTTTTCTGATGCAGAACCTTGCATCATTCCACCTGCTGCCAGCAATTTGTCCTGAATCACAAATAAGGTCAGGACAGTTCTCATTCATCCCTTCATCATCCATTCATCACTCAACATATACCTTCTATGTCTGGATATTCCGTGTGAACACACCTTGTTTTAAAATCTTTCCTTTGTGATTAATCATGAAAGTACAAATTTTCACTGTATTTTTATCAAAGTATAATATGGACATTAGCTTAGGAAGTGAAGGTTTGTAGAATCAGTCTTCAACTGACTTTGAATAAAAATGCTTTCACTTCTGCTGCTCCCCACTCTTAATCCTATTTTGCAGTGGCTACTGTCTTAATTTTTTATCCATTTCTTCTTGTTCTAAATAAATTTATGTTGGTTTATTGTTTCAATTTTAGATTCTGACTATGGAAGATACCAGCTTTGTTTTCTTTTTCACGATCAGCTTCCCACATATACCAAACCTGTGCCCTCCTGCCTCTGTGATGTTCAATGATGAATAAGCACATAAGACTCACAGTTGAGTCATAGAAGTGGAATAGAATTCCATTTACTTTCCTCTCTAGCATTTTGCTTTATCTGGAGTTAATTACAGCTTTCCTCATGTGTTTCCTTTCCATATTCCTACAACTTATTGAATTCATAAGTCCTCTGGCTGAACTGTCAAATTTTCTTTCATATATGCAAATGCATACCAGTTTGTCTACTGGTTTTAATTTATACATTTTTAAACTTTAGTTTTGGGAGCTACATCCAGCAGTACTCATGGCTTACTCCTGACTCTGTGCTGAGGAATGATTCCTGGCTTTATTTACGGGGCACATGTAGTGCCAGGGATCAAACTGGAGTTGGTTGCATGCAAAGCAAGCGCCTTAACCCCTGTACAATCTCTTCAACTCCTCTTTTTCTTTTGCCTCTCTAAAAATCAACCTTGGGAGTCTTTTATCCTCTCCTTTGAGCTAGGCTTGTCATCTGAGGTCTACTCACCATCTTTCAGACTGGACTTCCTTCCAACCTCATTCTGGAAATTTCCTTTACCTCTTTCCTGGCTTAGGTCCCTGCTTTTTCCAACTGACATCTTCCTCTTTTCAATGTCTCCCCTGTTTTGGTATAATAGATCCCCTCTAGTAAATCACTGAAAAGGGAGTTTGGGAGGTACAAGATGTTTCTAAATCTTGAATCCTTGCTAAGTCTCTATGTTCCAAACAGCTTGTATAGAATTGGCATCTCCCTCATCAGCTTATTATGTTTTAGCTTTATCCAACTTGCCAAAGTAGTTGAGACTTACCCTCAACACTTTATTGAAATTTCTCCTCTGTTGTTTCCCTCCATAATTATTCTAATTTTTATACATTCATACCATTTATATTCTTTTTTTTTTTTTTGCTTTTTGGGCCACACCTGGCAATGCTCAGGGGTTTCTCCTGGCTCTGCACTCAGGAATTACTCCTGGCGGTGCTCGGGGACCATATGGGATGCCGGGATTGAACCCGTGCCGGCATGAGCCAGCCGCGTGCAAGGCAAACGCCCTACCCGCTGGGCTATCACTCCGGCTCCCAACCATTTATATTCTTTTAAAGGGGTTTCAAGAAGGAACAGAGGTAACACCATGTATTCTGTTGACCAGCTTATGACTTTTTATGATAATAGGGACTTCATTTTGCAGACATGATCTTTTAATCCTTTGACTAAACAGAGGAAGAAAGGGAAAGGCGAGAGAGAAGAAAGACAGAAAATACACACACACACACACACACACACACACACACACACACACACATATATATATATATATCAATAATTCTATGCCTTTGGGGATACAGAACAAAGAAAAAATTTTCTGCCCTCATCGAGTACAAATTCTAGTGGAGGGGAGATGCACAAAAACAAAGCAATAAATAAAATATGTATTATATAGGAGGTGGATGAGTTTTGTGGGGTTAAATAAAGCCTGGGTGGAAACAGGACATTTGCAATGAAAACAGATGAGCAGACAAAGCTTTTTCAAGTATGAAAAGGTGATATCCCCCTCACACACCATATACTCCACAAAGACCCATGAAATTGAGACAGCTAACTCCATGATTTTTTGAGGGAAGAGCATTCCCTACTGAGGAGTAACAAACATGAAGATGATTGAGGGACAACAAGCTGCAAGGGTTCAAGAAAGAACAAGGAAGACAGAAAGGCAAAAGAATAGTGAAGAAGAAAGGAGATTGGTGAGGGTTAAGTGAAGGTCAGGCTCAGATCATACCCAGCTTTAGAAGTTATCCTAGTTAGGTCTTACCCCTTCTCAGCCACTGCTTGTTAACAGAAACTGTCTCCTCATGGTCTCAAAGCCCTTTTAGAAGCCATGTTCTGAGGTGGGAATTCTTTTCCCTTTAATGAATATTAATATTTTATCCTCAGACCACTTTGTTTAAATACCTGCATAGTCAGCATCTTCTCATCATAGGGCTCCTCCCCAAAGTCCCCTCCTCAAACATCAGAAGCCTGATGTGCTTCCTGGCCTTTTCCTATCATCTTCTCTTTATTTTTTTTTAAAGAACTTAATATTTTGAAATTATTGCATTCATTCAGTTAGTTGGTTTTGGTTTCTATCCATTAGAATTATGCTCTAAAATGGGATAATAAATAGACTGTTTATTTGCTGCATTTACCCACAGCCTTCCACCCACCCCCTCCAGTGCACAGCTGTTGAATGGATAGATGGACAGATGGATGAAGATGACTTTGGGTAAACCTGGGAATGTCTGATAATTGCATTCAATTGGGTCTTTTTTAAAGATTATCTTCCTTTATCTTATTCACTAGTTTCATTTAGTTTGTGCTTTTTTAATTACAAAGAACCTAATGAAAAAAAATGGAAATGTCTTGACTGAACACTTCCAACCTTCTCAAATTGCATTCCCTCCTCACTATGTTTTATCATCTTTATCTCATCTGCTAATTATAACAATATAAACCCATAGTCTGTGAGCTCACATACAACTTAACGGAATGTAATAGTCTTCAAAAGAAAAATTCCAATTCATTATGATTTGAAATGTCCCTTTCTTAATGAGCAAACTCCTAGTTTTCTTAGCACAATAGTGGCTACAATATTATCACGTTGCTTCAATTTTGAAAGATAAGATTTACTGGGTGACAGGAATTGGAGGGAAACAGTAGTGGATGGAGCAAGACCTCTAAATGCTAATATCACCCCCATACAGAATTAGGGACAGATGAAGAAGGGGTGTGAAACAGCGGCAAGCATAATAAAATTTCGGCCAGAGATCGATAGGAGCTGCTGAACCCCTTACTAAGACAATTATATGCTAATGGCCATGTGAGAATTTGATGGATGATGCTAGGGGTCAAATAAAAGTGAATTTACACGGGCAGTAAACAACATGGAGGAAGTAACAGACTGCCAGAAAAGGATGAAGTCTACATGAGCAGCAGCTGACCAGATGGAGCAGAATGGCAAGAAGAAAAGGCCATCTGAGGCTCTCAGGGCTCTCCCACAATGACTCCTAAATGGTTGAACTCAAATGACTTTCTGTATAAAGCCTTAATTATTAGTCCATCCTAAGTCTTTTCAGAGAAGAAATTAAGATGCTTTTGTAAAATCATTATAAAATACTGTGTTTCTTGACCATATTTATCACCTGGCCTGAGTTTCCACTTTTTATACATTAAGAAACTGAGGTTTAAGTCAATATACCCAAGGTTAACACAAATGTCTATTCTAGTCATTTGCAGTGTCGGGAAGTCGCTGGGGTCCCCAACAGTGCCAGGAAGCGAGTTCCCTTCTTCCTCAGAAGCCGACTGGGAATGGATGAAAACTCAGGAATCCGATGCAGTTTTAAAAAGGGCTTTACTAACACAGGTTCCGATATACAATCCAAGAGCAGGGAAAACCTCCAGACTCGTTCCCAGCTAGGCCCCAGCCACATGTAGGCCAAGATGGCTGCCACCCCGTGTTGAGGCCCAACAGAGAATGGAGAGGACAGAGAAGAAAAATGCCAAGGGAAGCCGAAATGGCAAAAGGACCCTTCTTTCTTCTTGCAGCTTATTTTATAGCTAGAAATCCACCCAAACTCCCCCAGCCCAGCCAATTCTGGGCTGGGCTATCTAGAGATGAAAACAGAAAAATAGCTCTATAGAAATGTAGCAACTTCAGGAGACAATCTGGCTGTTTACAAGGACCCAGAGCTAATTCAAAGCCTCCCTATCAGAGCTGAGGAGGAGCTATAAGCTAAATGTAACTTCCCTGGCAGGTAGGGTCAAATGTCCTCAGGTAATTTCTCCCAGAACCTCACCTAATGTTTGAACCAATATCTGCTTGGAAATGCCTTTATTTAGGGTAGAGAAGGGGGTTTCTGAGATGGCATGTCTCTGTACCAAAGGCTATACTAATGCCAGTTAAATATTTCTCAAGCCTTCACAAGAGTCTCCTCTACTTCACGGTAGTTTTGTATTTTAGTTGCCTTTGAGTTATCAGGGAGCCATGCTTGCTTGCTTGGAGGCAAACAGCATTTCTCTCTGGTCTAATTACTTAGAGATCCAGCGTGGCCAGGCTAATATGCTTGTAAGATCTAGCTAGTCCCACGATGATTGTGGTAGCATGAGAGAATATTTATACCAGTCAGTATAGAATACATGGTCAGATAAACTGCCACATTTAGATTACCCCCTATCTATGAAGTGACCTGCAAGAGGCTAATCCAGGGCAGATGCAGAGGCTTAGGGGTCCTGCAACACTGTGGTGTCCCTCACAGAGTGCCTCACTATAAGCACACAATATGATTGATGGAATGACCAAGACATGGTAGCTCACGGCTTCTCCTTGGGGTACTGCTTCATGGGCCTGTTTTTGGAAAGACTACCCCAATTTCTCCCACTAAAACACACAAACACTCTAACACAAACACTCTAACACACAAACACTCTAACACACAAGTAATAATATGGAGGGATTGCATGTTTGCAATAAGACAACTAAAAATTCAAGGAAATGTATCATATGAGTCAGAGACAGAGTCCCTCCAGAACACCAAGGCTCCAGACACTCCCAGAATTCCCAGCCTGCTCACCCAGGTGGCCTCTAAGGTAACTCTGTACTTTTATAAGAGTTCCTTCTCCACACCACTGACCAATGAGTCATAGAGACTGAGTCCGTAGTTCTTAATGATTCTAGTTTCCTTCCATTAGCTGTATGTTTCTTATTCCTAAGTAGATATCACTGTATCACTGAATCACTGTCTTCCTATTGTTCATCGATTTGCTCGAGTGGGCACTAGTAACATCTCCATGAGTCCTGTCAGATATAGTGCTTAATATTGAGTTTTGAGAGCTTACATAAGTTCTTGATTGAGCACAAGTGATGAAATAGCATTCACTAGACATTTGTCATTGGATCCAGACCTCCATACTAATATTTGACAACCAGTAGTCAAAGATTACTTGTTTTTTGTCAAACAAGTAATGTGGTTAAGTGTAGACATAGCCACATATCAATTGGCAGATTCCTGCATACAATCGTACAGAAGAGTCACACCAGTCTCTCAGTCATCTGAGATAGAATTATTTCTCTGTGTTCACATCTATAGAAATTAAGGCAGACACCATTTTCGTGGTCCGACCCCACAGCTCATCAGAACCCATTCAAGAGAGATGCTGATCTCAAGACCAGCTCAGAGCAGCTGAGTTCGAGCCCAGGTAGGCAGTCATCGGAGGCAGAAGTCACCGGACATTCCTGGAGATGGAGCTGGGGTCCCCATTCCCTCTCTGACCCATCCCAGAGGCCTGGTGACCCTGCCCACGAACTGCCTCGGGGGCTCTCAGCCAGCAGAGACTCAGACACAGGGGGGGGGCTGCCATCCAGCTCCTCCCTAGCTCAGCTGACCATGAGACTCCCAGGAGGCAAGTTGGGTTTTGGGAATGGACCCACTAACTCTGTAGGACCTCTGAAGCAGCCAGATGAGACTCACCACCATAATAGCCACCATTTTCGTGGTCGGACCTGGTACATCAAATGAGTGTAACCAATCATGTTCCTAGAATATATTACAATCTACAATGTGTAAGAAAGGGAAGCAAGAAGGAGAGAGAGAAAGAGAGAGAAAGGAGATAAAAACCTGCCATGGATGTGGGCTGGGGAAGGTGGAGAGAGGTGGGGACATTGGTGATGGGAGATGGGCAGGGGTGGAGGGATGGGTGTTGGAGCCCTGTAGAACCAAAATTCAAACATGAACATCTTGTAATTGTATATCTAACAGTGGTATAATAAAATATTTTAAAAAGGAAAAAAAGAAATTAAGGCAGAGCAAAGTTCAGTTCCTTTCTCAAGATCTTAAAGGAGTCCAGGTTCAATGAAACCTGCAGCCAAACTGAAAAAAATAATAAGTCAGGGACAAGCAGGTGGCATTGAAGATGGGGGGATTTACTGATCTGTTGTACAAGCTGGTTTTAGGAATTGACAAGATCTGTACTGAGCTTTTCTTGGATCTCTCTCTACCATATATATCACTATGTAATCTATACAGTGGTGTTTTAACGGACAGAGCTCTTACCTATAATAATTTTCTTTGAATTCATATGCTATAAGAAATGCCAATAAGCTTAGTTGAAGCAATTTCTTTACCCATAATACATGCATTTGCACAGGAGGACCCTAGATCTCATGAACAAGAGAACATCCCATAAAAGTCTGCACAGCGCTGCCATTACAGGCAGAATGGACATTTGAAAAAGAAAACGTTTGACCCTTCCATTGATTGAACTTTTCTTCAAAGTGCTCTTTAG
>JAJIBD010011017.1:0-52804 GCA_021461705.1 Cryptotis parvus
TTTCTTTCTTTCTTTCTTTCTTTTTCTTTCTTTCTTTCTTTCTTTCTTTCTTTCTTTCTTTCTTTCTTTCTTTCTTTCTTTCTTTCTTTCTTTCTTTCTTTCTTTCTTTCTCTCTCTCTCTCTCTCTCTCTCTCTCTCTCTCTCTCTCTCTCTCTCTCACCCGGTTATGCTAAGGGGTTACTCCTGGCACTGCACTCAGGAATTACCCCTGGCGGTGCTTGGAATGACAGAGATTGAACCCAGGTCGGCTGCTTGTAAGGAAAATGCCCTACCCACTGTGCTATCGCTTGACCCCAGGTTTTAAATTTTTAAAATTTTAGGCCATAACCAATGGTGCGTAGGGCTTATTCCTGACCTTAAGTTCAGGGATCTCTTTTGGCAGTTCCTTGGAGGGACCATATTCAGTGCCTGGGATTTGAACTGGGATTGGGCTGCGTTTTGTAAGGTCAGTGCCTTAACCTCTGTTGAAGTGGAAAAGCAGGTCAGGAACCACAGTTGAATCAGGCTGGTGTGTCTTCAAAGCCAGGGAGGACCCAGTAAGTGTTAGGGCTGGACTTGGACATGTGACAAGCAAGACTGAGGCAGAAATCAGAGCCCCCAGGGTACCTGCTCTCCTCAGGCTCCTCAGGCCTCCCAGGGCCTCAGTCTGGTCTGAGGCTCATGAGTGGCTTGGCCTCTCCTCTACTACCTGCTAAGAAACTTTTCTTTTTCCTGTGTGAATTCTGGCGCTCAGGTGGGGTCAGGAGTTCACACCTCTTTCTTGAAAGATTAACTGAGACCATTAAGGGTGTTATCAAACTAATGAAACTCACCCCATACAGTTAATATATGCCCCAAAGCATTTCAAATTTTGAGGAGCAGAGAAAGGTTACCCAGTCAGAGGCATGGTGTAGAATGTTCCTTCCTCCCCATTGTCTTACTGAACTTGCACCTGGTAGGAGGTCTGTGTTGGTTTCTATGGTTGCTGAAACAAATGACCACAAGTGTCATGGTTTCAGACAACAGATTTCATTCTGAAGTTGGGAGCCTGACATGGGCCTCCCTGGGCTAAAATCAAGGTGTAGAGAGGGCTGTGTTGCATATGGCAGCTCTAGGGAACAGCCCACTTTCTGGCCTTTTTAGAAGGTCACTCGCATTCCTTGGATCCTGGCCCAGTTTTGGATCCAGGCAGAAATGTTCAGCTTGGTCTCTCTCACACCTCCTTCTCACTGAATCTCTTCTGCTTACTAGGATTCAGTTTGTTTTCATTTTTTTGTTTGTTTTCTTTTGGGTCACATGCAGTGGGGCTCAGGGCTTTCTCCTGGCTCTGAGCTCAGGGATCACTCCTGGAGATACTTGGGAGACCATATGGATTGAATCCAGGTCAACCCCGTGCAAGGCAAGCTTGATAGACTATTTCTCTGAACCGTCTGCTTCCTTCTGATCATGAGGACTCCTTGATTACACTGGGGTCACCAAGATAACCTCAGGTTCAGCTGACCAGCTTATTAGCAACCTTAATTCCGCTTACAACCCGCTGTTTAGCCTTCAAGAGTCACAGGCTCTGAGAAGTTGGATAAGAACATTTTTTTTTGGAGGGCCACACTTAGCCCATCACTGGATCAGTGACGGTTTGGTGAAGGGCTGGGCTTCTTTAGACCCATGTTCTTTCTCTGAAATGGGGAATTTTATCAACCTCCAGTGGACATGCCAGAGGCCTAGGAACACACAGATTTTGGGGCATATTTTCTGCCTTCCTAAATTAATTCCTTTGTGAGCTCTTAGCTAATGGGGGTGGTTTCAGATATTATTCTGGGGTTTGAATGTTGGGTCCGTCCTATGTCCCTGA
Organism: Cryptotis parvus; assembly: GCA_021461705.1. Classification (NCBI taxonomy): domain Eukaryota; kingdom Metazoa; phylum Chordata; class Mammalia; order Eulipotyphla; family Soricidae; genus Cryptotis; species Cryptotis parvus. The sequence continues at coordinate 1,829 of JAJIBD010011017.1, forward strand.
GCATTTCCACAGCAAGAAGGAGGCCACACCAGCTCATATTGTCCCTCCAGAGCTGACATGGGACCTTGATTTTGTTATCTTCAACTAGCAACCTGTAGAATACGCCCCACCCCTTCCAGGTGGGGAGATAACCTCTCACTGAGGGAAGCATGTGACCGCAGAGTCTCATCCAGCCCGATGGAAGGTCCTTGCCTGCTTTTATGCATGGCTGGACCAGGCTGTCTTCCTCCCTTCCGGTGGGTGCTTTCTTTCTGTGATTTTCGCTTCCAGCTCTCAGCTTGGCTGGCAGGGAAAGAGCAAAAGCTGCCCCCCCCCCCCCATGTCAGTAATGCTGCCCTGTCCCACCCTTGCTCACCTCCTTCCCCAGCCTGTCACCGTGGACTGGCCTCTGGGGGAGGAGTGTGGGGCTGGGCTCAGGCAGGTGAAGGCTTGGAGGAGAGGGAGGCGTTTCATTATGCCCAGACTGGCTGTGCTCAGATAACCCTGCCCAGGTGACCTGCCTGGCAGGGAGGGCCCCCCCCCCTAGTCCCCAGGTCTGATAGTGTTGCCTGGCTACTGGGCAGCCAGTAGAGCTCTGGCAGGAAGAGTAAACAGGCACATGTTTAAAATTCAGTGTTACTGGTGGGCCAGCACCATGATGAGGCCTTCTAGCACCCCCATAACTGTCCTTGGTGTGTGTGTGTGTGTGTGTGTGTGTGTGTGTGTGTGTGTGTGTATGTGTGTGTGCGTGCGTGTGTGCGTGTATGTGCATGTGTGTTGCGTTCGCGTTCGCATGCATGCTCTGCACACGCACTCCGCACCAGGAGCTGTGGGAATTGGTAATCAGTGTTGTGAGGGAACAGGAAGAGAGTAACAGGGTACAGCCTCACTCCCATGAGAACCGTCGCCTTGGTCACCTGGGTGGTTCTCTGGAGGGATTCTGGAAGTGTCAGGGGCTTGGCAGCAGGATGGACCTTTGTGGGTACAGGAGCCAATCTCATTCCATCCTGGGCCCTGGCTTCAGCCTGGCCCAGCTTGGGGCTGGCGGGGGGGGGGGATTCCACTCGAGATTTAGTCTGTCCCTTGCACAGGGGGTGGGGATGAAATGCTCTGGGCATGGCAGTCCATGGCTAACCAGGTGTCCCCACGAGGGGGCTGCATCTGACCCGGGACACGGACCCCAGAGCTAACCCTTTCTAATGCGTACAGAGGCATTCTGTGGGCTCCCTGGTCTGCTGCAGCGAAGCGTGCTAGGATAACTGGATCCTGCAGGTGACTAGGGAGACCGAGCAGGTGAGGGGAGAGGGGGTGGGAGAGACCAGGCAATGAGCATCACGTGGTGCTTGTGGCCCTGCAAGGAGCAGGGTTGTCACCGGCGGGGAAGCGGGAATGCAGGGGAGGTGGGCAGACCCGCTCGCTTCAGAAGGGCTGGGGAAAGTGGGTCACCTGCTCCCAGCGGCAGGTGCCTCCATGGCTGCTACGGGCATGTCCGGGCATTTGATGAGGGACACAGGCAGGGGTAGGAACTTCCGAGCAGCGATTGCTTGGCGGCAGAGCGGTTTATCCCCCCTGAGCTGCTCCCTGCAGTCTCCTTTTCTGATCTCGGTCTGCTTCCTCCCTCTCTCCTCCCGCCATCATCTTCCTCGTCTTTCCAGATCTCTTCACTCCAGGGCCCCTGAACTCCGTGAGCTTCTGCTTTGCCTGCGACCTCGACCCCCTTACCCGGGAATCCCAGTAAAGCCCCTTCCTGTACTTTGCAAATGCTCATGTTCACTGGAAACCTGGCTGTGGACTATGCGCTGCCGTAGGCCCTGGGGATGCAGCGGGGCAGACAGAGCAGGTCACAGATCTGTTTTCAGGGCTCCCCGGGACATGGACTAGACATGTAACTCAGCAAACAATGACAGCTTCTGTCCTGAGCTCTGGCAGTGAGAGCCAGGCAGGGGTTGGGGGTGGTCTTGAGGCCAAGGGTGCTAGCTGAGAAGGGAGGTCTCAGGGAGGAGACATGGCTTGGGGAGTTTAGGAGATGCTAATTTGGAGGTTCAAGGGAGGTCAAGTTGCAAGACATGGAATTGAAGCTATAGTACAGCAGGGAGGGCACTTGCCTTGCATGTGGACTCCTCTGGGTTTCATCCCTGCTTCCACATATGGTTCCTTGAGCCACGCCAGGAGTGATCCCTGTGTGCAGAGCTAGGAGTAAGCCCTGGGCACTGCTGGGTGTGGCCCCCTTCAAGAAAGACGAGAGCTGATTATGAGGGGCAGGGAGAATCAGCACAGAGATGTAGTAAGTCCAGGGGATAGAGCTTAGGAGGAAATTAGTGACAGAGATGAGACCCCCCCGCTGAGCCTGGAGGATCTCTGCAGGGGAGATTATCCCGAGGAGGGGTCCAGGAGAACTGTGGGTATCCATGAAAGCCCAGAGGAGAGTGAACCGCACATGGAGGGGGAGGGAGTGCCAAGAGATGAAGAAGAAAAAATCCTTCTAGATCTGGCATCATGAAGGCCACTGTGACTTTCGGGAAACCGAGGAACAGGATTGGCTCATGGAGGCAGGGAGGGTGTCAGTCAGACATGCAGAACTCTTCAGAGCTGACCAGAGGACCAAGATTAGGATCCTTTACTGGGAGGTGGGAGGGGGTGGGGGGGCTTGTGCACAGGTGCTCCCCTGGTGGCTGGGGCACATGTTGCTCTGCCCTCCAGGGCAAGCCGGGCTTCTGGTCCCATTGTTGGTGATTGCAGGAGGAAAGGTCCATAGGGGAGAATGCCCAGCCTGAGCCTTGGATGTCCTGCCTGGCCACAAGCTCACCTTCCTTCTTCTGTAGCTACGCCCTGTGTTGTAGGCTGAGAGGGACGGTCATGATTCACGTCCTGGGCTCCCTTTCTGACTGGCCGCTCTCAGGGCTCTGGTCACTCTTTCCTGTGCAGCTGAGGGCACTCCCAACTTAGTGAAAATGGGCCTTGCCTTGGGGTCAGGGCATAGCTCCTGCCTTTTGGGGAGTTCCAAGTGTCTGGGACTGTCAGAGGCCAGAAGCCCCGGAGATAGCTCTTTCTGCAGTCCCCTCTCGCCTCACCTCATATCGGGAGCCACAGCTTTATCTTGTCCCCCCAGTCCCCTGTTTAGGCCCCCTTGTGGCGGATACTATTACACCAGAGGGCATCGGGGCTGGGTCTAGCGGCACTGGGGCATGGGGACAGGTCTCCTCAGAGGTCAGGGTGCCAGAAACGGTCTCCTGTTGTGACTTGCTGACTCTACTCCCGGATGCCCCTGGAGACAGCCTTGGTGGAGCCATAGAAGTGGGGTAGAAGGGGGTCCACAGCCCCTGCTGAGGCTTCGGTCCTGCCCAGCACATGGCTTCTGGAGGGAGAAACCAGCCTGCAGAGCCGGGCGGGCACCTGCACCCCCGTGAGCACATCCACCGGCAGCCGGATCTCTTGGGAGGGGAGGGAACTGGCTCGTGAGAAGACAGCACAGCACCTCACTGCCCCTCCCTTCACCCCGGAGCTCCTTCACTGCCCCCTGCTTTAGAGGAGGGGGCTGCTGGGCAGGGAAATTGGAAGCAGCAACAGATGAAACTATAGAGGAGGGCGTGCAGCTGCCTAATGGTCCTCGCCGTGGGGACCATAAACCTCACGGAGGAGAGGCCTAGGCGTGTGTTTGCATGAGCCAGTGTTCATTGTGCGTGTGTGGGCGAGTGGGAATGTTTGGGCGGCTCTTGGTGTTCGGGGCTTGGGTTGTCCAGTTGGGGAAGTGTCTTTGCAGCTGAGTGATCTTCTCCTGCACCCCAGCCGGGACCTGCTGGGCCCGGAACGGACAACTCAAGCTCTCTCCCAAGCCGTGTTGGGGACCTCCGCTTACCCCAGCACCCCTTTCATCAGCCCAGCTGGTGGGCGGGGGTGGGGCGACCATGTTATTTGACATATGGTTTATAGGGAAGAGGGCTGTTCCGTGTCGAAGTCCCCGCACGGTTGTATATGTATAATTAGGCTCTCGGAGCTAGGCGACTGTTCAAATCACTCGGGACCGAGTAGTTATTTGGGTAATCATTAACTGGAAACTGGGGTGGGGGAAAGAACACGCTGTGTGCACATGTCGCCTTCCTGTAGGTGAGGGTGAAAAACTCCCAGCAGGCAGGGCAGCTGGAACCTCTGAACCTCCCCTGCTGTCCGTTCTGGGGAGGGTCGGGTCGGTGTCTCCTGGCAGGAGCACGTGACTCTCCCCCCTGCAACTTTTGTGAGACTGCCCTTTGCTCTGTCCAGCCCAGCAGGGCCCAAACAGGCATCGATTGATTCAGCTCAGTGCTGCTGATGAGATTCTGCTTTGTGCGAGAGAGCCGGGCTCCAGCCAAGTCCCAGGAATCCATTGTCCTCGCTGGAGGGGGTGTTAGTAGCTGAGGCCAGATCACTTGCATTCTGGTGTAGATGATCTCGAAACCTTGCTCTTTGTTCATGATCTGACAGTGCCCATGTGGGCCTGGGACTTGGCAGGAGGGAGCGCTTTTCTTTTTTTTAATTTTTTTATTATACCACCGTGAGACATACAATTACAAAGGTGTTCACAATTGGTTCTTGGTAATACAGTATTCCAGCACCCATCCCTCCACCAGTGCCCCATTTCCACCACCAATGTACCCCACCGCCTCCCACCCACCCCCCAGGCTGCCTCAACAGCAGGTACCCCAGTTTCCTCTCTTTCTCTCTCTTTGTCTCTCTCTGTCTCTGCATCTCTCTGAGGGAGCGTTTTCTTACTGACCTAAGAACAGGCTGCAGCACGGGGCCATCTCCTGGGGAGGGGCGGAACAGCCGGACACCGCCTCTGCCTCTGGGGCTGTTGCTGCTGCTGCTGGGAGGCCCCAGTGGTCATTCTGGGATGACGCTCAGCCTGGATGGGAGGGTAGGGGAGAGTTGTTCCTGCGGTCAGTCTGGGTATGGAAACAGGCGCAGAGCTCACCCGGCCCCCCAGGGTGTGCTGGTGTAAGGTGCACTTCCTGCTTTTTTTTTGCTTTTCGGGTTACACCCAGCAATGCTCAGGGATTACTCCTGGCTTTGCACTCAGGAATTACTCCTGGCAGTGCTCGGGGAACCATATGGGATGCTGGGAATCGAACTCGGGTCAACTGTGTGCAAGGCAAGCGCCCTCCCCATTGGACTATCGCTCTGGCCCCTCCTCCTTTGAAGCTGGGTGATTATGTCCACACTTCTCCCTACATTTGCTGCCCAGAAGTGACTTGGGCAGTAAGAATGGGGTGAATCCACTTTTGGACACAGGTGCATTGAGCTCTGGACACAGTCCAGTAACAGGCAGGGCAGCGGTGCCTCCTCTGCTGTGTTCACGGTTCCTGGAGATGATCTGGACTCTGCTAGCAGGACAGTGGCACTCCAGGGCACCCAGATTGCTGTGCAGTTGAGGCGCACCCACAGCAAAAGATGAGTTCCTGTGGTCTCTGTGCAGTGCTGAGCGGCAAACCTGGACAGCCTTTCTTCAGCTCTTGTTTCTAGGCACCCGCTAAGCCCAGGATGGGGAGATGCTCGTTAACATCTGGGTCTGCTGGGCCTCCCATTAGACTCCCCTAGGGGAGGTGACTGGAGTATGGCAGGGCTCAGGCCCTGCACAGTGCGGGGCAGTGCTGGAGTTTCCCACCCTCAGAAACGGAGAGCCATAGGCTGGGCGGGGAGGAGAGAAGGGAGAGGGGGGAGCCAGTGGGATGGGAGAGGGAAGTTGGAAGGTGCCTGGGTTTGTGCAGGAGCCTTGCCTGTAAACACAGACACCCCCTCCCTCCCCAGGAGCGAGGGGAGCTTGAGCCCTGCCAGTCCCAGAGCAGCAGAGCAGCATAGCGTGGCACTTTGCAATTCCAGGATGAGGTTTTGAGGGAAGCAGAGGCTTTCTGGGAGGCCCCCACTGCTGTTTGCTCTTATCCTCTCAGCACCCCCCCCCCGTATCCCCCTCCATCATCATTATTTCCAAGATCCTAAGGATAGACTCCCATAAGGGGACTCTGGCTTCTTGCCTGGGTCACGGTATGTGCACTGGTGAGACCCAGCTGAACCCCCGCTTTGCCCCTCGCTGCCTCCAGCCTTCTGAGGCCGGTGTCTGCCCCTCCACATTACCCTGTTGCAGGCCTCGAAAGTTCTTCCAGATGACAAACAGCAGTTTTTCCAGCTCCCGGCTGTGGGGCTCAGACCTGAAGCCAGGCCCAGCTTCCTAGGGAACACTGGTGGTTTCAGACCAGACTGGAGCAGACCCAGAGGCTCTGCCCATTGGCATCCCAGAGTTTGGCTTGGACCGTCTCCATGGTGTAGACACCAGGATTCCTTAACCACTGCTGGGATGGGGACATGCGACAACTCAGGGCTGTTGTCTAAGGTCAGGACAGCATGAAAGCTGGAGCTGCAGCTGTTGCCTAGAATTTGGGGCTGGGTTGCTCCTAGGTCACTCGGAGCAAACACAGCCGGGGTCTTCTGGCATGGCACAACACTACAGACGTTGGTGCCGTTCATGCTGGCACAGACTTTTATAGGGTGTAAAGCACTTTTGGAACATTTCTGTTTCTCAGTCACCCTGCAAGAGAAGAATTGTTTCTCCCACATTATAGAATAAGAGAAATTTGTGCTTTAGAGAGATGAATGCAGGATTGCCCTCCGCCAGCTGGTAAGAGGCAGACTTGAGGCCTGTGATTTTAAGTTCCATTCTTTCCGCTACCCAAAGAAATAATTACTGAGTGTAAATAATTATCGAGTATCTCCTGTATTTCATTGCTTTTTGAGATATGTTCCCTCCCCCACCACCTCATTTAGCTCCTAGGAAATCAGGCTGCGTCTTACTAGCCACAGCGTGCCACCATTTGTAACAGGAGGTGATTTTGCTTTGTTAGTGGGATGGAGGCTAGTGGGGACTTCACGGTGGGTGTCATTTAGGTTTGATGAAATCTGGTACAGTTCTTGTGTGTGTGCAGACAGAGCTGCTGCCTGCCAGGAGTTTTCAGGCTAGAGGAAAAACCAGACAGCCCTAACCCTCAGTGTAAAATAGGACACGATTTATACATAGCGAGTCAAGTGCTCTGGGGATCTGGGCTGTTAGGTTTCGGAAGACTTTAGAAGGGTGGTAGGATTTATTTACTTATTTATTTATGGCTTTTTGGGTCACATCTGGTGATGTTCAGAGGTTACTCCTGGCTCTGCACTCAGAAATTACTCCTGGCGGTGCTTGGGGAACCAAATGAAATACTGGGCATTGAACTCGGGTCGTCTGTGTGCAAAGCTCAAACACCCTGCCTGCTGGACTCATCGTAGCACCCTGCTGAGTGTCATGACCCCACCCCTGGGTGCTGGAGATTGTGTTTGCTGTTGCAGCCTGTTCACCGCGATATTGAATGCTCAGCCTCAGTTTACACAGCTGTAGAGTGGGGATGATCCTAGTGATTGACTCAGGCCAGAGATTTTACTTCAGAGAATACAGGTAGCCAACAGTGTCCAGGGCCTGGCTGAAGAAATCCAGCAGATTAAGGTTGGTGATGCGTCACTGCCTTCTGTTAGGAGCCTTGACACCTGTCATCTCGGCTCATCTTCAGGAGCACCAGGGAAGGTGGGGGAGGGGTCATTGTCCTATGGCTACAGAGTAAGAGGATGAAGTCCAAGGTCACGGCCTCTGGCTGAGTTGTCCATGTGGTTCTTTCTGCTGTGGTGCTGTTTGCTGGACCACAGCTGTTGGCGAAATTATGGGCAGGCAAAAGCCAGTTGATTTGGGGGGACTTGCTTCAAGCAAGTTATTTATAATAGAACTTTTATCATTGGAATTTTAATTTTATTTTTGTCTTTGGGCCATGCCTGGCAGTGCTCAGGGCTGATTCCTGGCTCTGTGCTCAGAGATCACTCCTGGTGGTGCTCAGGGGACCACAGACACTGCTAGTGGATGAAGCTGGGGCTGGCTGCGTGGATGGCAAAGGCTCTACCGGCTGTATTGTCTCTTCTGCCCTCATTGGACATTTTTTCCGCTGGATGTTTTAATTGTGGGTTTTCTGGTGAAGGAGGAAGTGAGGTCTCATTCTGAGGTGCAGGAGGCTAATTTGACAGAAGGGAAATTTGCTCAAACCTCAGTCCTCCTACCGCAGCCTCCTGCAGACAGGGTCAGCTTTGTCCCAGAGGAAGGGCTGCTGGTCTCCGTGACCCTCGTGCCTGCTGTAACTGTCTGTCCTAGGGCTTCTACTGCCCATCGACCCAGCCAGAAGTGGCTGCTAGCCTCAGTGTCTGGGACTCACCAAGCGCTGTGCACTTTCATCTCCTGCTTGCTCGAGGCCAGTGCAGGGGACCGGCTTACCTTCTCTCCCTGCCGCCTCCCTTCTTCCTCTCCATTCTCTTGGCTTCATCTCCTGTTTCACCGACCACACTTGGTGGTTTTTTTTTTTTTTTTGGGTCACACCCGGCAATGCTCAGGGTTTCTCCTGGCTCTGCACTCAGGAATTACTCCTGGCGGTGCTTGGGGGACCATATGGGATGCCGGGGATTGAACCCGGGCTGGCACAGGCTCGGCGCGTGCAAGGCAAGCGCCCTACCTGCTGGGCTATTGCTCGGCCCGCACACTTGGTTTTCTACTGACTGTCTATGTGTCCTAAGGGACATAACCGGTTACTTTGCCTCTCTGAGCTTCATTTGCCACCTCCTTTTCAACTAAATTATCCTGGGATAAGAGAGATAGTACAGCCAGTAAGGCACTTGCTTGCAGGTGGTCCCTTGAGCCCATTCAGAAGTGATCCCTGAGTATGGAGCTAGGAGTAAGCCTTGAGCACAGTAGGACATGATCCGAGAACAATATGAAAAAAAAAAACCACTCAAAATTTAAAAAAATTAGAAAATCCAAACCCAACTGGATTATCCCGAGTTAAATAGTATGTGGGTGTGTGAACCCTGGCCTGGATATTGATTCCCATGTTACCATGAAATATCCTTAGATCCACAAATCAATTTTCTGGTACTTTAATATGCAAAATAGGGAGAGAGATCCTCCTTGGAGATATCCTTCCTTTGCATCTCACCCATTCCCCACTGGGTGTCCCCGTGGGCGTTGGCTTTACCCCTATTTCTGCTGCTCTTCTGTAGGGTGGTAATTATCGACTTCTCTGATTGTCTTAGTCATTTTATTGAAGGCAGTGTAGTTATTCAGCTCTTCATTCAGCAAGTAGTACTTGAGCACCCATGTGGCAGGTGCTGAGGTTATAGTTAAGGCAGGGGGAAACAAGCGATTAAACCAGAAATTACAGTTTAGAGATGCCAGTGATTAGACAGGGACACGTGTAAGATTGTGTAAGATTTGAGCGGCCTGCGGCCTGGAGGAGAAGTGGGGGGCCAGGAAGATTTTCTGGAGGAGGCGCTCATTCAGCAAAAGGCCTAACGGATGAGGAGAGGTCAGATACAGGCAGGAAGTTAAGGCAGAGAGACTGAGGCTAGTCTTTCTGGATCTTCAGCTTCTAGGGGTGCCCGGCCCCAGGGGATCAGGAAGTTCCTTCTCCGTCTCTCCTTCCTTGATACCTCTGGATATCTTCCTGCACGAGGCACGGGCTTGGCATAAGGCTTCCTGGGCTTTGGGGTGCTGTGACCAGGCGAGGTACAGGGAGTGGTATGCACAGGGCATGTCCTGGGTCTGTTGGATTGGGGCGGAAGTTGTGCTCAATGATTCATCGATGCTGAGTGGGGAGGCAGATGAGCCTGAAGTAGGTATGGGAAGGAGTTGCATGAGCCAGCCTCCTCCTGGGCCCCTTTCTCTGGGAGGGGAAGAGAAGGACTCCTCCGGGGCCAGAAAGGCCATTGAGCTTGACCCCTTCCCTTCTCTGAACTTGGTCTTCTCTGAACGCGGAAGGGAAAGTCTTGGAAGGGACATTGCTTGCCTCCTCCAAAGCCTAGGTTTCCTTTAGCATGTGCCTCCGACAAATGGGAGAGACGGCCCAGTTCACATTCTAGAAACTTCCCCCACCCCTTCCCCATACTTCTGAACTCCAGTATCATTGAAGTCCCTCTAGATGGACTCATACCAGAACATTCTCTGGCCCCTCTGTTCTCCCATTGGGATACAGTGGGGATTTCTTGGGGAGCTCTGGGAAAGGGGCTGGATAGAGGAGAGGAGATGGCTGGGTCAGAGGCGAGAGGGCAGGCAGGATCAGATTCCTGGGTGGGCGTGAGCAAGTGTGCGGCACACTTTTCAGATGGCCTTGGGGATGCAACATGAGTCAGGAGTGGGAGAATGGATGGTGGTCGACACAGTTGCCGTTGGTGGGGGGATGTGTGCCTTGCCCTTGCATCCTGTGCGTCATGTGCTCACTGAGCGACCCATTCTGACAGTGGGCTGGATCTGACAACTGACGCCCAGAGACTGAGCAGTCCCCAGAGCTGCAGCTGCGGGGCCGGGGGGTCAGGAACCTTGTCAAACACACAGACGGGCTGTTACACCATGCTGCCTTCGGGGAGGGGTTTAGACTTTTCTTTCTTCCCTTCCCAGAAAAGCTTGCTTTCCTCCTGAAGTTGGAACAGGTTAGATAAACACGGGTGACATGTTTATTCGTGTTGGAAAAGATTCTGAGAGCCAGTGAGTGCCGGGGCTGAGGTCTGGCTTCTCACTCTCTGCACTGCGCTCATGGTACCAGCGTAGCTCAGTGCAGTGCGAGTTGCCCAAAGCTGTTTTCTTGATTTTTAATTATTCTGGTGCAATAGATACAGGGCCTGAGAACTGCTCCTATTTTTTAAAAGTATTTAAATTTCTTATTTAAAAAAACTTGGAGACTGCTGGACTAGAACCGTTACTGACTGGATCCCATGGGATGTCAAAAGATCACATGGCCGCCCACCTACAAGATGGTCAGACTTCTTCATCAAGATCCTGAACGAATGGTTTGAGGCTCTTCATATTCCTGAAGCAAGCAGATGCCGTTGGGCTACACTGGCACGTGACAGGGACAAATGGAAACATTACTGGTGCTGCTAGAGCAATCGATGAATAACGGGATGTCAAGTCAAGTGATCAAGTGATTTAAAAAACTGCAAAGAAATATATAATGACCAAAAAAAAATGAAGGCGTTTTTTGAAGAAACATCAGCAAACTGTGCCTTTGTAAGTCTGATCTGCAGAGGAAATCACTTCTTTCTCTTTTAACTGTTTCTTCAGATCCTTGAGTAGGTTGCTTGAGGCTCTGGGGCTCAGATGAAAGCCTTGTTAGCTTTTTCCCTCTTCAGTGCCAAATATCAAACGCAGGGCCTCACACACTGTGAGATAAGTACACTGAACCCCATGTGAATGTTTTAAAAGATTCAGGCACCTGCTTGCTTGCTTCATTTTTATTCACAGTATTTCCTAATTCTCAGATGGGGAAATTGAGGCCCAAACCACATGAGGCCTTGAGTCCCATAATGCCTTTGACATGGGTCTTCTCAGGCCTAGCTCTGCTGCTCCTCGGCTCATCCTGTCCGGCCTTTCAGCAAAACACCTTGAGGAAAAGTCCTTCCGGGTTAGGAAGAAGAGGAAAGGAAATGTTTCCCATACCCTGGCTTTCCTAAGCCCCCAGATGAGTCCTCTAGAATCTGCTGGCAAGGTGCCCCTGTTGTGGGAGGCACCCCCTTACATTTGTGATGCATGACCCAGCTACATCTGCCCCTGGATTCCCCCAGTAAAACAATCCCAGTAGAGAAGGGGTCAAGGGTCAGAACTAGTCAATGTAGAATAACAGCTCCGGGCGGACACCCAAATCCTGCAGTTCCTTGTTTGATCTTAAGGAAGTTGTCCAGCGTCAGCAGCTGCCGCCTCTAGCGTGGTAGCAGCCACACTACCGAGGTGCTCAGGCAACTACAGGGCCCCCCCACCTTTGAGGGGAAGGTGCTGGTGGAAGATGATGGATTTCTTAAAGAACCTTTTGGTGAGTGTCCCCAGGCTGTGGGGAAGTTCCTGACAGTCCCCACCGCCTGGCGTGGCTGTCCGGAGGTGGAGCTGGTGCCCTTCCTACTGTCACCTGGCAGGGAGCCCCCTCGTGGCTGTTGGCCTGTATGAGGCCTGTATGGACACGGAAACCACCTGCCACTCAGGAGGAGGAAGAGGGGACAGTGTGTGAGGGGACAGTGTGTGAGGGGGCAGGCTGGGCACAGGGTCAGGTATGTGGGCCTCTGCTCCCTTGAGGTTGCTGGCACAGGGCCGGACAGACCTCATCTCCATGGGTCCTTTACAGGCTTTTGGGGCAGTGCCAGGGCCCAAGGGCACTATGGTCCGCTGAAGATTGAGCTGCAGGTGGGGTGCGAGGACAAGACGGGGAACTGGGCTTCCACCTGACTCCAGACACGGACAGGCCAGCCAGCCCTGCGGCAAGTCCTTGCCTCTTTGTGTGCGGGTGGTGGGATGGCCCTGGCAGTACTCTGTGCCCTACTGTGAATGACCACACGGTGTGTGTGGTCATTGTGGCACTAGGGTTGTGTGTGTGTGTGTGTGTGTGTGTGTGTGTGTGTGTGTGTGAGACGTTCTGGCCTGGAGAGTTAAGGTTCTTTCCGGCTAAGCCAGTTTGTTCCTGGAGGGTGTGTGGGTCACCTGTGTAAGCTCGACCAGGCCCTTCCTGCTGACCCCGATGGTGAACCAGCGGTGAGGGCGGTGTTCTTTGCAGGGCTCCCCCATTCTGCAGGCTCCCTCCCTTTGGAAGTGCTGCTGCTCTGGGGTATACTGTTCTAGTCCCCACTCGTTTGTTGCTAGGTGAGATGGACACAACATATAAGCATTTTAAAGTGAGCAGTTCAGGAGCAGGAGAGTTAGTACAGTGGGTAGAGCACTTGCCTTGCATGCAGCCAACCTGGGCTCAATCCCAGCACCCCATAAAGCTTCCCAAGCATTACTAGGAGTGGCCTTTAATTGTTGAGCCAGGAATAAGCCCAGAGCACTGTGCTATTGAGTGTGGCTCAAAAGCCAGACCAAAATATAATGCGAACAGTTCTGTGGTATCTAGTAGACTCATGGCGTGATGTACCCGCCTCTATTGAAATATTTTCTAAAATACTTTAAAAATTTTTAGTTCTGAAATATTTTCATCATTCCCAATAAAACTCCGTTAAGTAAGTTATATGTCCCTCTCCTCTGCTTGTAGTTCCTGGAAGCCATTAAGATAACATGGGTGTGTCTGTTCTGAAGGTCTTATGGAAGTGTAATCTTATGATATGTGACATTTTGTCTCTATATCCTTCCCTTAGGCATGACCCTTTAGAGGTTCATTTACACAGTGACATACGGCTGTATCTTCCACTCTGTTTTATGGAGTGATAATGTATTGCATGGAGATATTGCCGTTTGTCTTTCCCTCTGTCTGCTCTTGGACATTCACACTGTTCCTCTCTTTGGGGAGCACAAATAATGCTGTTATTTGGTGCACAAGGGAACAATATCTGCATATAAGCATGTTTTTTGAGTCCCTGTTTCCAGTTCTTTTGGAACCTACCTGGGAGTGCAGTTGCTAGGTCATGTGGTAATTTGTGTTTAGACTGTGGAGGAACCACCAAATCCAAATTGTCTTTCAGAGCATTGTAAATTTAACACCAAATGATATACAAGGGTTCCATTTCCCCTCATATGCTTGCCAATACCTGTTATTTTTCATTTTAAAAAATTATAGCATGCTATTGAGTGTGATCTGATATATCATGTGGTTTTAATTTGTATTTCCTAATGATTAAAGGCTATTGAACTTTTATTTTTAAAATGTGCTACTTATCTGTTCATGCATCTTCTTTGGAGAAATGTTTATTCACATTCTTTGTTCATTTGAAAAGTGGGTTGTTTTTGTCATAAAGTTCCTTATACATTTTGGATAATAAAGTTCCTAATCAAAGGTATGATTTGCAAATATATATATATATACATATATACATATATATACATATATATATATATATATATATTTTATGAGTCATGCCTGGTGGTACTCTGGGACTATGCCTGGCTCTGTATACAGGGTGTGACCCGGGGACCACAGTGTTGCTGGTAAAACCGGTACCAGTTTCATGCAAGGCAAGCACCTTACCTCCTCTCTCACCTCTCCAGCTCCTCATTTGCAGTCTGTTGGTTATCTTTTAAATTTTGTAATAATGTCCATTGCATCACAAAAAGTGTTATATGTATATAAGTAAAACTTTATATATAAATATTTATATATTATAGATATTAAATATATTTATATATTAAAATATTTGTATTATTTAATATATTAAAAATAAAACTATGTGCATATAAATATTTATATGCTATAAATATTTATATTAAAATATTTTATATATTAAGATATTTATATATATTGCCGTATTGCAGTGCTAAAAATGGTTGAATTTAGGACCTACAGATGCAAGGCAAGTATTTTATTTGCTGAGTCACATCCCCAGACCAAAGTTTTCAGTTTTGATGAAGTCTAATTTATTTATGTTTTATTTTGTCTTTGGTAGTGTTGTGTCTAAAATTATTCTCAGGGCTAGAGGATGCTCGCATGTGGCCAGCCCGGGTTCAATCCCCAGCACCCCATATGGTTCCCTGAGCACCGCCAGGACTAATTCCTGAGTGCAGAGCCAGGAGTAACCTCTGAGTATCGCTGGGTCTGACCTTTACAAACTAAAACCAAAAAACTTCAAATCTAAGGCTATAAAGATCTACCCCAACGTCTTTTAAGAGTTTTATCATTTTAGCTCATAGGTTAAGATTGTTGCTTTACATTAAGTTTATTTCTGCATATGGTTTGAGGTGTAGTAATCTCATTTCATTATTTTGCATGTGAATATCTGATTTTCCAGCACCATTTGTTGAAATGACTGTTCTTTCCCTACTCATTGGTCCTGGCACCCTTGCCAAAAGTCAGTTGTCTCTACCTGTATGAGTTTATCTGCAGACTCTTAGTTTTTTCCCAGTGGTGTTTAAATACTGGTCCAGAGACTGGTGTCTCTTCGCAGGCATAAAAAAAATGTGGGACAGTCTGGTTCTGTTCTGTTCCATTTGCATGTGTTATCACATGGGCTTCTACCTTTCTTTCTCTTTTGCTGTTATGTGTTGTTGTAAAGACTGGAGGTCAGAACATTTGGTTGGGTGTGCTGGATACTGCAGACTGTGTGGAACTGGGGTGACAAATAGCCTAGCAGTGCCTCTGAATTGCACTTGGCCAAGCGCCACACTGTTCTGATCGCTGTAGCTTTGTAGTAAGTCATGAAATTGGGAAATGTGAGTTCTCATTGAAGAGTAGTTTTGCTGCTCTGAGATCTTTGAGTCTCCATATCAATTTTAGGTCAACTTCTACAAAGAATCCAGCTGCAGTTCTGATTAGAATTTATTTTTAATATTGTTGTGGTGTAGACAAGTTAAAAATCATTCTGCTCTTTTTCTAACTTTCCACATGGGACAGTTCTTAGGATTTATTCCTAGCGTATGCTTGGGGGTAGCTCCAGAGACATTTTGAGGTGCTGGAGATCGCACTTGGGTCAGCCAGATACAAGGCACACACCCGACTCACTGTACTATCTCTCCAGCCCCATGCATATTTTTATATATCAGATCATGTCACTGTATCACTGTCTTCCCATTCATCATCGATTTGCTCGAGCTGGCACCAGTAACATCTCCATATGACCTGTCTCATGCTAGTAGAGCCCAAGGGCATCTGCTTGCTCCAGGAACATAAAGAGTCTCAAACCATTCCATCAGGTCATGGGAATGAGGTCTATAATTGTTATTGGTATTGGAATATCAAATACAACATGGGTAGCTTGCCAGGCTCTGCCGTGCGGGTGTCATACTCTTATAGTCACCTCTGATCTCCAGCATTTATTGATGAACCGCACGGCTGCAAGTGACCATGCGAGCTGGGCTGTGATAGGCTATTCTCAGATCATGTCATTTGGAAATACAGTTTTGTTTTCAATTTTAATCTCTTCATTTATTTCTCTTGCCCGATTGCTAGTATTTTCAGTATACTGTACTTTAGTGGTAAAGGCGACATCCTTGTTTTATTCCTGGATAAGGAAAAAAACATTTTTAGTATCACTTAAAAAAGAAAACCCAAAAACCCAACCACTAGAAACCCTATTATTTGAGGTAGTTCCATTCTACTAGTTTTCTGATGGCTTCTGTTTTTTAAATCATAAAGGATATTAGATTTTCTCAGGTGCCTTTTATTTTGATCCTGCAATAATTGAAATGATTATGTTGCTTATCCTTTTTACTATTAATATAATGTAATTAAGACATTGAAACATTTTGATGATGAACCAGTCTTGCATTCTGGAATAAGTCATACCTGGTCATGGCATGTCATATATGGTTGGATTTGGTTTTCTAGAATTTTTTGTTGGGAATTTTTGTAATTTTATATAAAAATTTTGTAGATCAGCAATTGATCTATAATTTTCTTATAGTTTCTTTGATTAGGAATTGGTCTGTAAATTGTTTTTTTTTGAGCAATGATCAGGGGTTACTCCTTTCTCTTCACTTAGGAAAAACTTGGGGGTGCTCGGGGACCATATGGGATGCCAGAGATTGAGCATTTGTTGGCTGCATGCAAGGCTTTACCCACTGTACTACCACTCTGGCCCCCTGATCTGGAATTTTCTTGTGATTTCTTGATACAGCTTTGGTAATGGTATTCTCATAGGAGGAATTAGGAAAAATTTCTTGCTCTCCTGTTCTTGGCAAGAATTTATGAAAAAGACAAGACAATTCTTTATTTTAATTTTTTGTTTCTGGGCTGTGCCTAGGGGCACCTTCTAGCTCATTGCCAGAAAGTTCTAGGTGCAAGGACTGAGCCGTGGACATCGGTGAACCCTGTCCTTGGGGACCTCTGCTCTAGTGAACTACCCTTTGCCTTTCGCTGAGAACATCCCAAGAATTTTTTCCATCTTGGCAGCCAGGTGTTGTCCAGCTTGCTCTCATCTTGTCCTCTGAGCCAGCAGCAGAGCCAGGGAGGTGCAGTGTGAGCCACGGTCAGGCAGCCCTGAGCCACATCTCAGCTGGTTCCCAATGGGCACCTGGTCCAGGTTTCCCAGCTCCTCCAAGTCTCCCCCAGTTTTACTTATTTGGGTGTCTCAAGCAATATACAGGGGTCAGGGGGTCACTCCCATTGATATCTGGCCAAGTGGACTAGGGGTTTAGTGCAAGGCCCTAGGGTGTTGCTTGGGCTATTGGCGGTGCTGGAGACCACTAGTTGCTGTGATTAGAACTTAGGCCATACACTCCTGGACCCTCCAAATCTTAAATTTTTAAAAAATCATGTAGTATTTAATTAATTAATTAATCAATCAATCAATCAATTAATTAATTATGTTTTGGGGCCACTTCCAGCAATACTGGCTCTGCACTCAGAAATTATTCCTGGTGGTTCATGGGGACCATCTGCAGGGGATCGAACCTGGGTCAGCTTTCTGCAAGGTAGAGTTGAGTCCTACCGGCTCAACTATTTCTCTAGCCCCCAAAAACCTTTTTGTAAAACACACGTTTCCCGACATTCTTTCTTTGATGCCTTCCTTCTCTCTGGGGGTGAGAAACTTGCACTGACCCCGTTTCCCCCACCAGTACTTCCCAGCACACATCTCTCTCTCTTTTCCCCATAGTGGTGTGGGATGACCGGCGCCTTGCCCTCCATCCCGATGTTGTTTCAGTATCTCTCATTACCTCCTTGACCCTCTTCTTCCCATGCGTCTTAGACTTGGGCACACGGGCAGAAGGGTAAAAAGGGAGAAGGCGGACTGGGCACATGGAGCCTGACGGTGATAGCGGCTGTGCTAGGTGCCGCCTGGCTCACCTGCACCCCAGCCCTCTGAGTAGGTGCCGCGGGGGACTCCTGTGCTGGGAGCGGTGGGTGTGTGATGCCTCCTGGGCAGAGGACCGGAGGAAACACTCACCTGTAACATACCCAGAGGAGCCCAGAGCTAGGCAGGACACCTTGCACAGACCTCTGGACAATAGGTGAGGGTCACCTCTCTAGCGAGGGTCAAAAAATGGGCCAATGTGCTGGGTTGCTCTTGGGAGGAAAGGGGCCAAGGGAAGGCTACTCTCCTGGGTCGACTGTCTGGCCCCTGCCCGTCAGCTGGGCCCGAAGGCTGGACGGGCAGTGGTAACCTTCCGTATTACACCCCACATGTCCCCACAAACACCGCCGCTTCCTTCTTTGCATCTGCTGCTTCACCACGGAGCTTGGGGTCAGCTACAGAGTGAGCAACGAGGACATCTGGAAGATTTCTCAAGACCAGCCTTGCCCTTCCTGTTCATTTCTACTCCCTGCCATCTCAGGCCTCCTCTGGCTTTCTGGGTCCTTTCTCTGATACAAGGTAGGGGAACACAGGGATTGAACCCAATCCAACCTTGGGGCTTAGCCTGTGGCGCCCCTTGGCTGAGTGCTGGCTCTGGGTGATTATTTCATGGCCTACATGGGCCTATTTCAGGGCCCATGGGGAACGCTGGCCGCCACACTGATTTGGTGGCGATGGCTGTTGCTAATAATAAATTAGGCAGCTGAGCAGATGCCATTCTTGTTGAGAAGGCTGAATTACATTGCTCTGTAAAAAATACAGCTTGGCTTCTTGAGAGGGAGCCCTTCCTAAGGAGTCTGGGGGCAGGGCATTTCCCTCCCCCTTGCCCTAAAGGACCCTAGAGAGAATGCAGTGAGTCAGCGAGCATTTATTGAGTACCTGTTGTGTGCTTGTGGCTGCATGAACTCATCTCGGGGTGTGGATGCGGGTGGAACTGAATGGCCAGAGCTATCCTTCCAGGCTGACCTGACTCACCCATTTCTGGGTGGAAAAGGAGACTCTCCCTTGGCCAATTCTAGGACAGTCTCATTGGAAAGTTCTACTGAGACACACAGAAGTGGAGCAGCCGGCTCAAGCCAAGCCACCTTGGACTAATTTCTGTTCCCAGGCACAGGAATCACACCCTGTACCCTGTGTGCATTGTTCAAGGCTGAGGCTGAGTCTGCCATCTCTGCCCGTGACCGCCAAGGCCATGCACATCTTCATTCAGGAAGCACAGACCTTTTTTTTTTTTTCCCTTTTTTGTGCTGGGGACTGAGTCTGGGGGTGCAAGGACATGCTTCAGCAGGAAACACGACATGTTTTCTGCGCTGAGCTGCTTCCTTCAGCCCCCACACAGACCCATTTTTAACCTAACATACCACTTCTGGAAAGACCTCTGAAGTCAAGGAAAGTGACGTATCTGAAATCAGGCAAAACAAAATACCCCCAAACTACTAGGTCCTCTCCCCAGGAGACCGAGCTTGCTTCCCAAGTGAGTTTTGTTTGGGGGCTACCTCCGGCATAGGTCGCTCCTGGCTCTGCACTCAGGAATCACTACTGGCAGTGCTCAGGGGACCACATGAGATGCTGGGAATTGAACCTGGGGATTGAGCACGCAAGGCAAGCGCCCTCCCCACTGTGCTATCGCTCCAGCAGCCCAGTGAGGCGTTCTCATGGTTCCTTCCAGTAATTGCAGCTACAGCTACTGAGCATTTGATGTCCGCCAGCCTGGCTGGTCACTTCCTGTTCCCCCTTGTTCCAGCCTCGAAAGGCAGAGGTAACTTGGGCCTGTTTTCAGGTGAGGGAATGAAGAGACAATAAGTAACATGCTTCATGCTGCACAGCTGGGCAGTGTCAGGGACACCCCCGCAGGCATGGCTGTGACCGCTGGACCTGCCTTTTTTGCTTACATCTGAATTCCCCTTCCCTTGAGTGTGGGCTGGTCTTGGGGGCTCAGAAATAAAGTGTAGGATAAAGGGAAGAGGTGCTTGTATGATTCAGAGACAAGGTCGTGAAAGGGTTCCTTGGTGTTTTCTCGATGGCTCCCTCTGGAGAAAGCCTGCTGCCATGGTTGAGGACCCTCAAGCAGTCACGCGGGGAGATCCTGGGGCGGGAGCTGAGGCTCCCAGCCAGCAGCCCCGAGGGAGCATTTTCAGAGCCCCAACCCCAGTCACACCTTCAGGTGATACATTCCCAGCTGACATCCCGACTGTAAGTGCCTGAGAAACCCTGTGCTGGAGCTGCACAACTGAGCCGTATCTGAAGTCTCCACCCATGAAATTTGTTTGGATTGCTTAGTTTTTCTTGCTACACCCAGCAGTGCTCAGAGCTTACTTCCGGCTCTGAGCTCAGGGATCATTCCTGACAAGACCCAGGGGAACACATGGAGTGCCAGGAATCGAACCCAGGTTGGCTGCTTGCAAGCCATACACCCTACCCACTGTACTGTTGCTTGGGCCTTGCATTGCTTAGTTTTGGGGGTAATTTGTTTTAGAACAAATCCAGCAACCCTCCCAGTAAAAGAAGTACTTTGTGCCTTCTTGAGCCGCAGTTGCACTGGTCATCTGTGACATACCCGGGACAGCTGTGTCATAGTTAGAATGAAATCTCTGAAAACGGGGGCTTGCCAAGATCTTTATTTAGTCCTTGCCTTGAAGGTGCCTAATCAGTTGAGGTTAATTGATTAACCAGAGAATTGTATTGTTAAAACCATACAGGAAGTAGTTTTTGAGCACCAGTTTACATTGATAACAAAGTAAGCTGTGTTTGGGGTGGATTCAGGGCAGCCTGTTAGTCTGTAATACACGGAGCCAAGGTTAGACCTGAAAATGAATTGGCCTGAATCCCGGGGCTTTCTCTGGGCACTGCAGGTTGTGCTTGTGTCCCTGAACACATCCTGCTGTGACGGTGGGACAGGGCCTGTGGTCGAGGCTGAGGGAAGCAAAGAGGAAGGCCGGAATCTCCTCTGAGTGCTGAAGTCTTAGAAACACTCATCAGTGTAAGTGGTGGGAGATTCATTTATAATTGTAGGAAGAGAAAAAATATATTGAAAAGGAAAATATTTGTTCTTAACATATAACTCATTTTGGCATGTATCCTTCAAGATGGTTTTTCCTCTGGATAGGTGATATGTTGTGAATACACATGCACTCACACACACGTACGTCACATTTTCTTAAATACAAAATGGATTATCTTGTTCTAAACTGATTTGCTCATCCAGTAGTGACTCTGAGCCAGTATCCCACAATTTCTCCTATACACACACACACACACACACACACACACAATTTCTCCTTTATCTTATGGATATTCTCCTCTGGACTATTTACTCTTGTTTCCACTTTTTTTTTTTTTTTTGCCTATAAGTGACGTTGAATGTGTTCCTTTGTGCCCTTTTACCATGTGGTTGCCCAAATAATTAGCTTCATCCTTTGCCTCCTTCCTTTCCCTCCAGTATTGTTTTGTTGTGACAACAGGAGTCACCCAACACACACCTGACTGTTGTACTCTTTCATTGAGTTGTCTGCTTATTGGGGTTGTAGTGCTCTGAGTTGTGTTGTGAGCGAGCTCACTAGGACCCATTTCTTGGCCGTAGTGCTTGCATACCTGTTTTTCAGTGGTGTTGCTTCTCGGGCTTTGCACCGGGTTACAGTGCTTGCTTGCCGGAATGGTGTGCTGCCAGAAATTGCTTGTGGCATTAGGGTTTGACAGTAGAACTGCCAGGCACAAAGAGCAGAACCCCTGGGGCCATACTTGGTCTCTGGGCGTCAAACTCCTGGCTTTAAGGCTTGCAAGGCAGATACTCTTAAGGTACTGAACCACGCTCCTCACCCTCCAAAGAATCGATTTAGAGTCAGTTCAGCTGAGAGGGTTTATTAGATGAAATTATGTAATAGTTTAAGAACTTTGGGCTCTTAGCACTGAAATGCCCTTCAGAAAGCTGGTCAGGTGCACACCTATTTGCAATTCCTGTGTCCTCAGATCCCTGTCTTTGCCAACAAGGCTTTTCTTTTGTCCTTGGCCCATTAGATATAGGAATGACATTTTAATAACTAGGGAAGTTGGGCAGGTTCCAAGTGTTTATTGCCCATTTGATAATTCTACTTTAACACATCGTTTATTCATATTCTTGGTATATTTTTTTCCTGTTTCCTTTGCAAGGCTTATTTATTTGGACATTAACTCTGCAGGTATTGGGGGGTCTGTGTTCATGAAGCAGGTCATGTCTAAAGCAAACCCTTTCACACCTCTTATTCCACTGGTTAATCTAAATATTGCTTGAGAGTGAGGTATATGCCTTCATATTCCTCTGTAGAAGTAGATAACTTTAATTTCTGTTTTTATAAAAGTGGGTCAGCAGGGTTGCAGAGATGGCTCAGTGAACTGACGCATGCTTTGATTCTGAAGGTCTGGGTTTGATCTCTGGCATATAGTTCTCTGAGCATTGTTGGGTATCAACCCTACATGAAAGACAAACAAGCAATAAGCCCCCAAAAAAAAAGCAATAAAGAAAACAGATGTAAGCTGTTCTCCCCTTTATCTGTAATATGTTTTGGAGAGCGTGTTAGGGAAGCAAAATGGATCTGTTTCTTTCATCTTGAACCCATAATTTTGGAACACTTTATTGAAATAAAGTTCATATACTATAGAGTCCTGGGCCCTGCGAAAGCAGGATGAGAATGCTAATCGAGTCTCCCAAAGAGGAATCGAAAGAGCTATGCTTAGAATATCACGCCTCACTCAAGTGAGACAAGGAATCCAGAGCTCCGACCTCCGTCGCTGTTCCAGAGTCAGGGATGCTGTCTCGTTTGCCAAGGCATCAAAAATCAGATGGGCTGGACATGTAATGCGATTTGGAGACGACCACTGGACTAGAGCCGTTACTGACTGGATCCCACGGGATGTCAAAGATCACGTGGCCGCCCACCTACAAGATGGTCAGACTTCTTCGTCAAGACCCTGAACGAGCGGTTTGAGGCTCTTTGTATTCCTGAAGCAACCAGATGCCATTGGGCTACATTGGCACGTGATAGGGTCAAATGGAAATATTACTGGCGCCCGCTCAAGCAAATCGATGAATAACGGGATGTCAAGTGATCAAGTGATACTATAGAGTCATTCATTTGAAAGCACACAGTTCAATGAAATATGACTACTTGCCACATTTTTGGGAGGCCACCTTGGTGGTGCTCAGCGCTTACTCCTGGGTAAGGATCACTCCTGGTGGGACAGTGGGACCATATGGGATGCCAGGAATCAAATCTGGATTGGCGCGTGCAAGGCATATGCCCTACCTGCTGTGCTAACGTTCTGCCTCCCAACAGCCACAAATTTTAGGGGAATTTTCTTCACCTTAAAAAGAAACAGTCTAATTTAACTCTCTGTTCTCAGAGCTCTCTTTAAGCAACTAGAAATATCTGTCTATAAATGTGCTTAGTTTGGACATTTCATATAAGCAAAACCATATACTTAGTGGCCTTGGGTGATGCTTCTTAATTGGTGTACAGTTTTTTTTTTTTTTTGGGGGTTGGAGTTGGGGGTTGGGCGACATCCAGCTATGCTTAGAGCTCACTCTGGGTCTGTGTTCAGGAATCGTTCCTGATGATGATTGAGGGACAGAATGCTATGACAGGGATCGAATCAGGTTCTACCACATGCAAGACAAGCGGATGGTGCCTTACTCCCTGTACCATCTCTGTAGCCCTAATCAGCAGATACTATATATTTTTTTTATTAAATTTCATTATACGGTCATGAGATATACAAAGCTGTTCATGATTGGATTCAGTCATACAGTGTTCTAGCACCCATCCCCTCCACCAGTGCACCCTTCCCAACACCAATGTTCTCAGATTCCCTCCCCCTCCCGAGCACTCCTCCTCCTCCTCCTCCTCCTCCTCCTCCTTCTCTTCCTCCTCCTCTTCCTCCTCCTCCTCCTCCTCCTCCTCCTTCTTCTCTTCCACCTCCTTCTCTTCCACCTCTTTTCTTCTTCCTTCTTTCCTTTCCTCAGATGCTTTCTATTTGTGTCATGGTGGGAAGATCTTTCATTTTCCTTTCGCTCTTATGGCTGACTGGAGTTCCATTATATGGATATTCTGTGACTTATTTCTTGTTGAGTTGATGAACATTTTTCTACTTTTTGCATATTATTGGACAATTTTTATGTGGTCATATTTTTATTTCTCTTGGGCTTTATACCTCGGAGTGGAGTTGCTGGGTAAATGCTTAACTTTTGAGGAACAGGCAGACTTTTTATAGTGGCTGCACCGCTGTGCACGCTCCCCGGCAATGTGTGTAGGCTCTGATCTTTATCAGTGCTTGCTCTTTGTTCCTTTGAGTATAGTCCTTGTGGGTGTGAAGTGATCTGTCACTGTGGTTTTGATTTACATTTCCCAGCAACTAAAAATGCCATTGAACATTTTTGCATATGCTGATTGTGCCTTTGTATAACTTCTTTCGAAAAAAATCTAATAAAATTTTTTTGCTTATTTAAAATAATAATAAATATAATATATGTATAATATAGTTATTATTACTAACTTAATAACTTAATAGACTTTACATACATACATACATACATATATGTATGTGTATATATATATCTATTCGGGCCACACCCAGCAGGGCTTAATCCTGACTAAACTCTGGAATGATTCCTGGAGGTTTTAAGGGGACCATCAGGGTGTCAGGGATTAAACCTGGGTTGGCTGCATGTAAGTGTCCTGCCCACTACACTACCTCTCTGGCACCATATTTTTAACTTTTTTGGTTTGTTTTTTAGGCAACACCTGTGCTCTTGGCTTACTCCTGACTGAGCTCAGGGATCAGGGATTACTTCTGGAAGGGCTCAAGGAACCAAATGAGGTGTTGGGGATTGAATCCAGGTTGGATGTTTGCGAGGCAATCACCTACCTGCTGTACTATCTCTCTGATCCCTCATATATTCTTATTCTTGACTTCTAGAATTCTTTATATTTTACATATAAATCTTTTATCAGACATACAATTTGCAAGCTTTATTTTTTTTCTGTTTTGAAGTTTTTTCACTTGATGGTATTCATTAAAAAGTTTTATATTCTGGTGAAGGTTTTTAAATTGATTTTAAAATTTTGTTGCTTGTGCTTCTTGCCTCTTAAACATCCATTGCCAAGTCCAAGGACACAGATTTATTCCTACATTTTCCCGTAAGTTGTAGCCTTTACATTTAGGTTGCAGATCCATTACCATTAATTTTTGATTATGCTATGAGATAAGGTTTGGCCTCATTCCTTAGCTCTTGGTTCTCCAGTTTTGTCAGCACGACACCTGGGAAAGACCCCATTGAGCTTGCTTGTTGGCATCCTTGTTGAAAATTGATCATCATGGATATATGGCTCTGTTTTTGGATTCTGAATTCATTTCATTTACCCATGTCTATCTTTGGTCAGTACATACTAACTTAATTACTTTTGCTTTTTAAAAAACTTTTTGGGGTGGGGAAGGGGCGTCACACTACATGGTGCTTAGGGAGTACTCCTGGCTCTGTGCTTGGGGTTTGCTCCCAGCTCTTTTGGGGAACCATGGGGTGTCAAGAAGCCACCAGAGACTTATTTATGCAAAACATGCCCTTAACCCTTTGAGCTATCTCTCTAGTCCTGTAAAAATGTTTTGAAATGGAGAAGCGCGAGCCCTCCAACCATTTGTTTTTCAAGTCTCTTGAGTATTTTGAGCCCACTGAATTTCCATGTTAATTTTATAATCAGTTTTGCAGTTTCTACAGTGGACTTAGCTTGGGTTTGGTAAGAGATTGTGTCCAATCTGTACATCATTTTGGAGACTCTAGCTATCTTAAGCATCTGGACTCTTCCAAATATGATCATGGAATTTATTTACGTTTATTTAGCATTTGTTTTCTTTCATAAATGATTTGCCTTTTGGGGGAATAAATTTTGTACTACTTTTGTTAAGCTTATGCCTAAGTATTTTTTTTCTTATCAATACTTTTGTAATTGGATTTGATTTCTTAATGTTATTTTCAGATTATTCATGGATAGTGTTTGGGAATACAGTTGGTTTTCTTTCATGGATCAACATCTTGTAACACTAATAAACTGACTTTAGTTCTAATAACTTTTAATGTGACTTCCTCAGGATGGTCTACATACAAGATCATGTCATCTGTGAATGAGAGTTTCTTGTTTTTGGATGCCTTATAAGTTTCTTTTCTTTTTCTTTTTTCTTTTTTTCCTGCCTAGTGATTTGGTGAGAACCTCCAGTAAAATATGAAATAGAAGAGGCCAGAGTGGATATTCTTAGCTTGTTCCTTATTTCATGGATGAAGTATCCATTCATTCATTATTCAGTGTGACATATGAGCTCTCCATAATTTATAATATCCTTTATCATGTTGAAGAATTTCCCTTTTATTATTAGCTTTTGAGTTGGTTAGGCTGAAGGGTTTTGGAATTTGTTAAAACCTTTTATTTATTTATTTATTTTTATATTTTATTATACCACCGTGGGATATACAATTACAAAGATGTTCATAACATGTTCATATTTGGGTTTCGGTCATACAGTGTTCCAGCACCCACCCTCCACCAGTGCCCGTTTCCCACCACCAATGTCCCCGATTCCCTCCCCCTCCCCTAGCCTGCCTCTATGGCAGGTTCTTAATTCCTTTCTCTTTTTTTCTCTCTCTTTCTCTTTCCCTTCTCTTCCACCTTGTAGATTACAATACATGCATTAAGAGGTTGTCATGTGTATCTTTTTGCCTGTATTTAAAAACCTTTATTTTTGATGTCTATTGAGATGAAGCTGTGATTTTGGTTTTGTTCCTGGAGCAAGCAGATGCCCTTGGGCTCTACTAGCATGAGACAGGACATACGGAGATGTTACTGGGTCCCGCTTGAACAAATCAATGATGAACGGGAAGACAGTGATACAGTGATACAGTTCTATTAGTATAGTATATATGTTAATTGATTTTAAGATTTTTCAACCAGCTTTATAGTCCTTGAATAAATCCTACATAGTCATCATGTATAATTATTTTATATTCTTTTTAGTTTAGTTCGTTAGCATTTTGAGAATTTCTGCATATATATTAATAAGATTTACTGGTGTTTGGTTTTCCATGTGTTTATTTTATTTTCATTTTAGGGATTTTTGTGTCACAGCCGATGATGCTTGGGGGCTACTTTTAGCACGGTGCTCAGGGCAGCTTCTGGAAGTGCTGTGTGAACCATGTGATGCTAGGAATAGACCCTGGGCCTCTTGCATGCAAACTATATGCTTCAGCCCTTTCAGCCATGGCACTGATCTGTATTTTTCTTTTCGGGGCAGAACTTCCAGGGGCAGTTCTCAGGAGCCTGGGGGCCCCACCTATGATTCGTGGTTAACCTGATTGATGGCCCAATGCAAGGACTTGAGCATGACATATTACTCAGGTCCTGTGGTGCAGGTATTACTTGAGTCACCCCTACAGTGCTCAGAGGCCTTAATTGCTATAGTTGGTGGTACTTGGATGCTGGAGTACCGTGTGCTGCCAGGGATTAAACTCAAGTTGGGAACGTTCTACTCATGTGCCTTCACTGCTCTCCTATCTCCTAATCCATAGAGTGTATTTTTGGTTTTGGTGTCAGGGTAATACTTGCCTCGTAGCAATAATTCAGGAAGTGTTGCTTCTAATTTTAGAAGACTTGTGAGGAATTAGTGTTCATTTGATAAAATTCACAGATGAAGGAAGAGATCTGGGCTTGGCCTTCTCATTGTAACCAGTTTATTTTATAATTACTGATTCAACTTCTACTTGTTGGTCTTTCTAGTGATTTTTAAAATTTCTGTGTCAGTTATTTTGGTTGTTGTATTTGTTTGGGGTTTGCTCGGATGCTAACTCCTGGCTCTGTGCTTGAGACTTGTTCTTGTTAGTACTTGGCTTTCATATTGTGATGGAGGCTGAACCTCAGCTTCCTGCATGCAAATTATGTGTTCAACCCACTGAGCTATCTCTTTGGCCCTCTGAGTCAGTTTCTTTTCCTTTTTTGGGTCACACCTGGGGGTTACTCCGAGCTCTTTGCTCAGGAATTACTCTTGGCAGTGCTCGGGGGACCATATGGGATGCCAGAGATCAATTCTGGGTGGGCTGTGTGCAAGGCAAACGCCCTACCCACTGTGCCATCGCTCGCCCCCATCTCTGAGTCAGTTTCGATAGTGTATTTCTAGGTACTCATTTCTCTTAAATTACGTAATTTATTAACACAATCATTCATGTTTGTATTTTATTTTATGAATGTAGTTTACACATTCACAAACCAGTTTTAAATCTAAGAACCAGTTTTCTATAGATCGGCATTTACATTATTTGCATTTTTTATTGTTATAGACAATGTTGTAATAAAAGCTTTATTATATGAATATTTGTGCATGTGTATGTGTGTGTAGGTGTGTTTATAGTAGAGATTCATAGAAGAGAAATTGTTGGGCTAGAGGTTTGTTACTTAAGAATGTTGAGGGAGTCGGAGCAATAGTAGAGTGGGTAGAGTGTTTGTCTTGCATGCGGCCGACCTGGGTTCAAGCCTCAGCATCCCTTATAGTCCCCTATGCTCTGCCAGGAGTAATCCCGAGTGCAAAGCCAGTAATGATGCCTGAGTATCACCGGGTGTGTCCCCAAACCAAAACTAATAAAACAAACAAAAGAACGTTGATTAGTTCTGCTCCCTTGTTCTCTGTCCTGCTCGTCTTTCTAACTTTACAGATTTGAATAAGTTCTTTATGTCTAGTCTTTGTTTCAGGTCTTCTGGATAAGTTGCACAGAACAAGTAGGAAGGGTAGTGTTGGGAATAGGGGTTTGGTGACTTCTTTTGGTCAGGAGTGCTCAGTATGTGTGTCCCATGCTTGCTCTTTGTACAGCCGCTCATGGGGGTTCCATACCCCACGTCAGGTTCTCTGCTTTCACTGCACGGTTCCTGCTGAGAGGCATCGGGAGCCTGCCCTGGTCCAGGGATCCCTCTCGATCCTTTCCGTGAAGGTCACAGTGGAGAATCGGGGCTCCAGGCAGTTCTGGCCTGTTGGATGCCTGCAGAGTGGGAAAGTTTATGTTCAACCTCTGCCTGAAACAGAGACACAGACTGTTTCATGTATTGCTCCTCACAGCGCCTTTCTTTCCTCTCCTCTGCATAGTCTCTTCTGAATCAGTCACCAACTTCAGATGCAGGCTTATAGCAAGAAAGTGCAGCTGGCAGGATAGAACCAGAAACGCTGGATTTCCTGGGAACCCCTGTGTGGGTCTTGTCAGGAGAGAATGTTCTTTCTGTCACTCTCCTTTTTTTTTTTTTTTTTGTGCTTTTTTGGGTCACACCCGGCAATGCTCAGGGGTTTTCTCCTGACTCTGCACTCAGGAATTACTCCTGGCGGTGCTCGGGGGACCATATGGGATGCCGGGGGATCAAACCTGGGCCAGCACGGGACGGCCAAGTGCAAGGCAAGCGCTCTACCGCTGGGCTATCGCTCCGGCCCCTCACTTTTTTTTTTAATCTTTTTAAAAATCTCTTTTTTTGCTCTTACCTGGAGTTCCAAAGTTGGCCTTGGAACGGCTGCTGTAAACTTCCCAAAGAGGTTTCGAGGAAATAGGGGACCAGGGCAGGCAGAGGACACACACAGGCCTTCGCCCCCACAGCCGCTCCGGCAAGAGAACTCTGCTTTTAGAGGTTCTACATGTGAGAGTGTTGTGAGACAAGTCATGTTTTGGCCTCCGGCATGCCCAGGATGCCCCCACCCTCGCCCACCCCATGCAAAAACTTCTCATGTTGGGCTTCTTGTGCCCTTGCTGGGGTGAAAACATCCCAGACACAAATCAAGCTGGAGGCGGAATCTATTTTTTTTTTTAGCCATGCTCATCAGTGCTCAGTGGTTACTTCTGGCTCTGCACTCAGGAATTACTCCTGGTACTGCTCTGAGGACCATGCAGAATGCCAAGGATCTAACCCAGGTCAGCTGTGTGCAAGGCAAGTGCCCAACCCACTGCACTAACAGACCATCCCTGGAGTGTGACTCTCGGGGCAGGCAGTGGTTTGGGGAACTTGGTGTTTCTAGCACTCTCCCTTAGTTCCCTCTTGAAGAGGCCAGGTGGCAGCTCTCTCAGGGCCATTTGCCAACTGGGTGCATTTAGTTTTGTCTCTTGTGCTGGGTGTTTGGTCCCCCTACACTCTACAAAATGAAATTCTCTTCTCGTTGATCCAAGCGTGCTTTGTCTCGGGAGAAGCCCTGGGCCAGGTTCCTGCCGCTGGCCTCCTGGTCGACGCTTCGTCTCTACCCGGCCTCCTGGTTGATGGTCTTCTCTCTCTTATGTCTTTCAGTCGGCTGAATTCTTCGAGATGCTGGAGAAAATGCAGGTGAGTATCCCCAAAGTGGGGAGCTGAGACCTGGTGGGAGTGTGACAGTGACCTTAAGGACTCCAGCAGGCAGAACCCACAGGCCGTGGAGGGAGGAACAGGGAAGGAAGAACCCTGGTTCCCATAGCCTGAATGACTTCTTAGACCATTCTCCCACGGAGCAGCACAGAGGGTTCGGGCCCCTGCCTGGGAATGAGGAGTAAAACAGAGCTCTAACCCATGTGCCCCACCTCACCTCCATACCAGGTCGGTCTGGGGGTGCTTCAGAGGGTCTGTAGTTTAGGAATGGATTAGCAAGAAAATCTGAGAGCAAGTTCTTTCTAAGAGGTGTTTTCTTGTGTCTGGGAGACAGTTCCAGACGTGCGCCTAACACGTACTAGCTCAAGCTCTTTCCCTTTACTAAGCTACTCGCTCCTTTTTCTTGCCCATTAACTGCTCTTGTCGCATTCACATGTTCCTCCCTCCGTCTCCCAAACAGTTCAGTGACCAGCAGAGTGTCCTTCAAGGCAGTGCTGACACAGCCTCTTTCGGAGAGAGCGTCAGACCTTCAGCTGCCAGTTGCTTCCTTGGCATTGTCACCTGGGTATCTGAGTACTCAGTTACAAATTGGTGGTTTCCCCATTCTTGGGTTTGGTTCATTTGCCAGAGTCTCTCAATGCACCCAGCAGTTTACTTACTAAAGCACAATTTATTATTATTGTCATTATTATTAATTTGGGGGCACTTAAGCCCAGCTCTGAGCTTCCTGGATCAGGAATCACTCCTGGTGTTGCTCAGGGGACCCTGTGCAGTACTGGGCATTGAGCTGGCATCAGCCTAATGCCAGGCAAGCGCCTTCCTCCTATATTATCTCTTCAGCCCCTCGTGACCAATTTTTTTATAAAGGCTGCAAGGAGTAGCCAGATGGAGGTGTTGCAGGTGAGTGGAAAAGAACTTCCATGCTCCCGACACTTGCTTTCCAAGCATCTCCAAATCCTGCTTGTGAGGCCTTGATGAGAAATTGTTCTATACTGGTGACTGACTCAATTCCAGCCCCTCTCTTCTCCTTGTACGTCCATCAGGTGGGGTGGGACCTAAAAGTTCCAGCCTTCTAATCTTGGTTGGTTCCCTTGGCAACTAGCTCTTCCGAATCCTTAGTGGCTGTCAAGAAGCCACTTCATTAACATAAACCCATTAACATAAATATATGAATATCAAGACAAGAACATAAATATATGAATAACAAGACAAGCCTTTTCACTTTCATGGCTCTGGAACTATTTTAGGAGCCTAGGACAAAAGGCGAAACACTGAACAGAAAAATGCTCCTAAATGTTCCTGTTGCTCTTATCCCATAGGAAATTCCTAGGGTAATTTTAAAAGCTTTATGGCAGGAACTGAATGAAGACCAAATCTGTGTTTCTTATTATAAATCACAGTATCACAGTCTCTATAAATAAGTCAGAATAAAAATACCCACTTGCATGGTTGTTGGTTGAAGTGAGATAATATATGTATATACTTGGACCTCATAAAGATCCGTCTTTAGTGTGTGTGTAGTGGTCCTTTGTAATTACCTGACATTCAAGTTAGGTCTTCATCAATTAGAACCACTCGCCTGGGACTATGTGTGATTTATCCAGGTAGAACAAGTGGGAAGAACCAGATCATAGCACTGATATTTTTGAAGAATTTCTCTGGACTGAAAGATTGACAGATACTGTTTCTGCCTGACCAGACTTGCTGGAAGTAAGCTTAGTACTGTTATTTTTCCATTTCACAGAGGAGAAAACCGAGGCACAGATATTAAGCAAAGCACTCCAAGGCCTCATGGCTAGCAAGTGGCTTCAGAGCTAGAAGGCTTAGCCAGTCATTCTGTTGATTCTTTTGGCCCCCAGGCAAATGTTATAGGCTCAAGGATGGACGCTTCTGGGAGTACATTCTGGAAGCTTCGGAGGATAGACAAGGAGGACGCCTCTGCAGAGCTGAACGCCGTCTCCCTAAGGGCTGCGAAGGGGAGGGCTTGCTGGAGGGAAGCATTTTATTAGTGGTTCTGTCATCATCACTGCAAGCAGCCTCTGTTTCCCACAGCCGGATCGGCCAGCTCATTTCTCACAGAAACTTACAAGTGGTGGGAGACAGTGTAAGTCTCCCACCACTTGTAAGCCCGTAATTATAAGGCTTGGTTGCATGGATGGAGAAGCTGGGATTTTCACCTCCAACCCTGAATCCCAGCCCCTGAGAATACCTCCTAGGGCTGCGACTCACCTCCTCCTCACCCTGCCTTCCCTCTGATGGCTTCCCTAGTGCCAACCACTAGCTGAAGTCCCCTGTTCCCCTCGTCTCCATCTGACCACCTCTGGCCTCCTTCATGACTGCAGACGACTCTGTTGCTGGGGGTCGTTCTTTTCTCCTGGGCCTCTCTGGAGCAGCAGACTTGTTTTCATACACCGTCTTCCACGGCCCTGACAGCCAGGGCTAGTTTGCTGGTGCTGTCTCAGTGGACACCTGTGCAGTGTTTGGGTCTCTACCACGTGCCCAGGGGGCCACTGCCCCTGAGGAGCCCAGACTTTCCATCTCCCCCTTGAAGCACGTGTGGGGACCAGTGGGCAGGAAGCTGGCTTTGTGGAATGAATGGCTGGATTCTGCCCTTGTGTACAGGCCTGTCTCTCCTTGTACCACAGTTGCCCACTGACCGGTCTCAGGACTGTCCACTTTAACTAAGAGCCGGGACTTCTGAGCCCTTCCCCAGCATCCGGGGACTGAAGCAGATTGCCATTGCCACAAAGCAGCAGCAGTGAAGTGTACAAGCTTTGTGTCCCTTCTGCTCAGGGTCAGATTCTAACTCTGACACTGGCTGAGTTTGCTTGGCCAAGTATTTGGCCTCTCTGCGCTGCAGGTTCCTGCGGGGGTGCTTGACTGAGGAGGGGTAAAGGTGAGTGTTAGTACTTCATAAAGGAGGGCACAGGATGGGGAGAGAGCCCTGCTCTGGGCGGTGGCTTTGTCTAGCAGAAGGCTCGGGAGGAGCTTTGCTCTCCTGCCCAGGGCTGTTCCCAGGTAGGGATGACTAATGCAGGACAAACAAAGCACACTCCTGACCTCACCCCCTCTCCCCTCCACCCACTTGGCCTTCCTGGGCTGGAGCTGCGGGACCACCCAGGTGATTTGCTTCCTGTGAGGGGAGAAAAGCTCCTACCTGGTCCTCTACGTCCTCTGCAGGCTGACTCAGTGAGGAGAAGTCTGGAGACACCTAAGTCTCCATGCCGCATTGAGTGAGCAGGCCCTGGGCTCCACGGGCTGCAGGCTGTGGTCATGCACGTGGTAGACAGACGCAGTTCTTGCCCCACTACTTACTGTTTGCCCGGGCCTCGCTCTCCACGGGTAGCTTGCGAGGAGGGTGAGATGCCAGCGAGTGCTGTCGGGTTGAGCTATGGCTGCTTTCCGGGGGTCTTGGCTCTTTCCAGGTGTCTCCCTGTCTCGTTTCCTCATTTGATTTATTCAGGCAGTTTTGAAAATGCCAGGTAGGCCCCTTCCACAGCAGCGAGGCAGGTCAGAACTTGACTCGAGCACTGCTAGACAACTTCGTGACCCACAACTGAGTTTTCCAGACACCTGCACATGAACCCCTTTACTGTAGACCTCGTGTTGGGGTCTGGCCCTGGGGCAAGAGGGTGGTGCGTGAGGAACCTCATTTCACAGATGAAGCCTGGGAGGGTGGGGGTGGAGATTAAAGACACTCAACAAGTAAGAGATCTGTGGAATAAGGACCTCCCAAGGACCTGGACTGTCCCCCCAAGGACCTGGACTGTCCCCCAACCCCCCCGGACCTGGACTGTCACCCTCCGGACCTGGACTGTTCCCCCTCCAAGGACCTGGACTGTCACCCTCCAAGGACCTTGACTGTCCCCCAAGGACCTGGACTGTCTCCCTCCAAGGACCTGGACTGTTCCCCCCTCCAAGGACCTGGACTGTCCCCCTGAGGACCTGGATTGTCCCCCCGAGGGACCTGGACTGTCCCCCCGAGGACCTGGCCTATCCCCCCAGGACCTGGAATGTCCCCCAGGACCTGGACTGTCTCCCTCAAGGACCTGGACTGTTACCCCTCCAGGACCTGGACTGTCCCCCGGAGGACCTGGATTGTCCCCCGAGGACCTGGCCTATCCCCCCAGGACCTGGAATGTCCCCCGAGGACCTGGACTGTCCCTCCCAAGGACTGGGCTGTCCTCCCCTGGGACCTAGACTGTCCCTCTGAAGAACTGGAATGTCCCCCGAGGACCTGGGCTGTCCCCCGAGGACCTCCCAGCAGGAGTGGGGTGTGGTGGGGAGCCCAGAGTGCTGGTGTGACACCCATTGATGCAGTTTCCGTCCAGCATACTGGCTCTTAGAGACAGGGAGAGAGAGTTGAGCAGCTGGGTAGTTATAACCCACAGCTAGTTATAACTCAATACCTATTCAAGTTATAACTCAGCATCCGTTACTTGTTGTGGGCTTAACATTTGCCAACATTTAATCATTGTTTCCAGATTGGTGCCATTCTTGTTCCCATTTTGCAGGTGGGAGCATGGAGCTGCAGAGAGGTTATGAACTGGCGGAGGCCAGGTGGTCCTGTATGGCAGTGTTAGAATTTGAGTCCCACTGATCTGGTTCACCCTGGAGCCCTGCTGTGAGATCACATGATGCAGAGGGGCCCAACACCTGCTGACTGTCGCTGTCGTGCTAACTAACCCCAGTACTAACTCCTCCACGCACCTACCGAAACTCCGCCCTGTGTCTTTGTGACCTCTGCTTTCCCACCATCCTCTTTTCCTTGTTTCTGCAGGGGATCAAGCTCGAAGAGCAGAAGCCAGGACCCCAGAAGAATAAGGTGGGCTGGGTGGGTGAGGTGGCAGTCAGGGGGACTCAGAGAAGGGTCTGGGGAGAGGCAGGCAGGGGAGAGCAGGGGCTCTGCCTACACTAACTCTCATTTTTCACCAAAGCCGTGTAAGTGGCTGCGCTTGTGTGTCTTGTGCTCTGTGAGCAGCCCAGGGCTGGAGCCCTTCGTATCAGGCTTGCAGGCTTGCGGCTTCTCTGATGCCATTTCTGTGAACAAACCACAGGTAGCGCTTGGGGTGTTGGGCTCTATCTGGGCTCCACTGGGCATCTGCTTAGCCTCAGGTTTCCTCTGTGAGACTCTGGGGTACCGTTTATCTCTAGGAGGAGATCCCCTTTGCTTTGAGGGGCACTGGTGGGACCAGGGTTCTCTTGTTCCAGCAGGAACCAGGGTTCTCTTTCTCCAGCAGGGTAAGGGGAAAAGTAGTGTTACTAGGGTGTGAAATTAAGTGTCTCTGTACAGCATCAGTGCTCGGAAAGCTTATGTGTTTGCGTTCTACCAAACAGGGAAGAGAGCAGAGAAGTTGTAGCCCAGAGCTGCCTCTAGGCTATTGCTCCTTCTAGTGCTCTTCCTGTCCATGTCCCCAAAGCTTCAGGGCAGCCTGCCAGGCTTCTTGGCACAGCCCTCCTGGCCCCTGGGGAATTTGGAAACCGAGATCACACTTCATCACACGGCTGAGACTAATGGTGGTGGCGTGGTTTGCCTTGCAGGACGACTACATCCCGTACCCCAGCATTGACGAGGTAGGAGCCAGGGTCTGCACTGTCTGTTGGCTGCCCTCTCACTTGGCCTTTGGGGTGGGGTGGGGAGCTGAGGGGGACGGTCCTGCCCAATGTCACGTAGCATCAAAGCTGGGGTTGGAGGTTGAGGTTCCGAGGTTACTTCTTGCCTTTCCCTTTATGATGGCCACTTGGTCCTGCTTGAATTGGGGGGTGTCGATCAGGCTTCCATCTGGGGGTGGGGGCTGGGGAACTGGCGATAGTTTGGGGCTTAGAGGAGAGCTTTGTTACTGCCTCTTCCCTCCCAATAGCAGGGGCCCCTCTCTGGATAGTGTCAGAGGTGGGGGAGGGGACACAATGCTCACTCCCACCCCTAGATCACACAGGACACAAGACCCTCTCTTTGCTTCCAGGTGGTGGAGAAGGGGGCCCATATCCCCTGATTGTCCTTCCCCAGTTTGGGGGCTACTGGATCGAGGACCCGGAGAATGTGGGCACGCCAACCTCACTGGGCAGCAGCATCTGTGAGGAGGAGGAGGAGGACAGCCTCAGCCCCAGCACCTTCGGCTAC
Organism: Cryptotis parvus; assembly: GCA_021461705.1. NCBI lineage: Eukaryota > Metazoa > Chordata > Mammalia > Eulipotyphla > Soricidae > Cryptotis > Cryptotis parvus. The sequence continues at coordinate 38,087 of JAJIBD010011017.1, forward strand.
AAGCTTGAGTGCAAGGGCGAAGCCAGGGCCTACCGCAGGCACTTTCTCGGGAAGGTGAGCTGGGATGGGGGTGGGGGGCACCCTATGGGAGGGGCAGCGATGGGCCCCTGGCCTTTCTCTCCTCTCCTGCACCTCTTTCCCTTCTCTTACCTCCCCTGTCCTGCCTCTGGCCTCATGCTGGGGAAGTCCAATGGGCTGTGCTGTAGGTAGGGGGTGGGGTCAGGGGTGTACAAGAAGCCAAGTGTCTTGTGGGGGCTCAGGAGAGTGTGTCCTTGTAGGCCCCTTCCTGGCAAACACTGCAGGAGCTGGTGGGTAGCATTTGAATGGGAGGGAAAAATCATAAAGGTCTCTCATGTCCATCTAAAATTACACAACTCTAGTGGCTGGAGCAGTAGAACAGTGGGGAGGGCTTTTTGCCTTGCATGTGGCCAACCGGCTTCTATCCTTCGCATCCCAGCTAGGAGTGATCCCTGAGCACAGAGCCAGGACTGAGCCCTGAGCAGTGCTGGATGTGGCTACACCAGCACTGCTGGTGTTCCCTCGAAACACCCACAAAACAAAACAAATGGTGCAATTCTTGATGTCCTTAATCGAGCAGATCCCTTGGGTGCTTGTACTGGACTGTGTGTTGTGGGCACCTGACTGCTTAAAAATTCTCACAATGGTATTTCTTTAAAGATATTCTGCCCTTCAGACTCGCCAGGCATGGCAGATTTTGGAAGTCTCTGCCCACTGCAGCAGCTTTGCCGTCCTGTAGGAAGGAGCTGCGTTGGGACTCATCTCAGGATCCTGAGTCCTTAAAACACAGCTTCTGGTCACACACACACAGGGCGGGTCTTGGCGGGCTCCCAGTGTGCTGGTCCAGAGCCCTTCCAGCAGTCGTCTGGTGGTGATCTCAGGATCCGTTCTTCCTTTAGTCCCAGGAATAACCTGAATTGAAGGCAAGAAGGGAGGTGTAGTGTCCTCTGAAAAGAACTTGAGTGTCAGGGCCTGGCCTTGCAAGCTGCTGGCCAGGTTTGATCCCCTGGCACCATATGTGATCCTCTAAGCCCTGTCAGGAGTGATCCCTGAGCCCAGAGTCAGGAGTTAGCCCTGAGCACAGGCAGGTGTGGCTCCAGCAGGGAGGGGAAGAATTTAAGCTTCTTTGAAGGCAGACTTATAGTTGAGCCTTGGGTCTGTTGCTTACTGGTTGTGTACTGCTTACTTAACACATTGACTTAACACATTATGTTACTTAAACCACATTCAAATGTGAGCCCTGGTGCTACATACCCTTCTAGCATGTTAATATGCCGGAACATTAATTTACCCGTCTGAGAAAAGGGATGGGAATAAAGGAGACAGTGTTAACCCTGAGCCTAGAGCCTGGTACATCATGAGGACTGAGAGGTGGAACCCAGCACAATGGTCATCTCTCCCTGCTCTTCCTCTCTTCCCCATATCTGCCGTGGCAGTAGTAGCCTCTTTCCTGTCACCGTGGGGTTTCACATTCTGAGTAAGGCAGTGTATTTTGGGGGCCATGTCTGGGGGGCCCCCTTCCTCCCACTGACACCTGACTTCTGCCCCCAGGACCATCTGAACTTTTACTGCACCGGCAGCAGTCTGGGGAACCTACTTCTGTCCATCAAGTGTGAGGAAGTTGAGGGCATCGAGTACCTGCGCATCATTCTCAGGTGGGGAGGCCACGTCTAGGAACTCCTTTTAGCCCAGTCTGCCTGCGTGTGCTGCGGGGAATGGACGGACCTGCTGCAGCGCCGGGGCTGAGCCGGAGCTGCCAGGAGGGTGTTGGTACCAGCTGGCAGCTGGCGGGGCGCGTGGTGCAATCCAGTTCAAGGTCGCCTCCACCATATGTTTCTGCCTTCCCCTCTTGCTTGTGGGCAGGCACTGTGGCTCTGAGGTGCAGGGAGAGGGAGGGTTGGGGTAGTTCTTCCTGCTCACTGACCGCGGCCAGCTATCCTGGGGGGTTTGCCAGAACATCGTGCATGGCGAGCCTGAGTCCAGACTCAGAGATTCAGGCATCCGTGTGCTGGCTTCCCTGAGATGCAGTGAGGGGGCACAGCAGAGGCCCTGGCAGTCAGCTGCCTCTCTGGATTGTGCCCTCCTTAACGGCGGAGCTGGGACTAGTTATAGTTTGGTTCCACTAATTTTATTATCTATCTACTTTTTTTTTTTTGGTGCTGGTGATTGAGCTCAGGATCGTTGGTTGATAAAAGTGTGCGCTCAGCTGCTGAGCTACAGCCTTGCCTCTTATAACTAATAGACGTTGTAGAAACCTTCTACTGGGAGTTCTGGTAGTGCTAGGGGTGCAGAGGTGACTGAATTGTCCCAGTTCTCTAGGTGCGCACCATGCCCGTGGGAGAGAAAAGCAGGATATTTTAATGTGCTATGGACATCCTTTAGCCACATGCATGGGAGCATCACGTAGTCTGTCTTATTTATGGCGGACCCTGCTGGGCCAGTGGAGAAGCCGGGAAGGTCCAGGTGAAGCCCGAGTGCTGACGCTTATGGAGTGCTGTGAGCTTGTCAGGCTCCGGCGCCATATTTGTTGAGTCTAACCGAAAGGCCACAAGGACAAAAGAAGTCATTTTCTTTTCTGCTCACATGTTGAGATCGAATATGGGAGGGGACACATAGCCCTACATGCAGGGGCAGGGGCTGGTACGAAAAGTTTTCAGCACCCTTCCAACCTAGGTTTGATTTTTTTTTTTTTAAGGAAGGAAGCATTTTCCTTTATTGGGATTTTTTTCCCTTTTTGGGGGCGTCACATCTGTCTCTGCACTCAGGAATTACTTCTGGCGGTGCTTTCGGGGACCGTATGGGAAGCTGGAATCAAACCCAGGTTGGCCGTGAGCAAGGCCAGTGCTATTGCTCTGGCCCCTCATTCATGTCTCTTGTTAGTATTTTGATGTCGCAGACAAAACTGCAATGAATAACCCTCTACATGTGTCAGTTTGTATAGATTAAAATAATTTCTCAGAAATGAGCTGGGTCAAAACAAATATATTTGTATTTTTAATTAGTATAATCAGCTTGCCCTCTGAAAAAACTGCATAAAGTTGAACTTTTATTGGTATTTATTTTACCAGATTCCTTGGACAGAATGTATTCTCAAACCCTTAAACTTTTGCCAGTCTGGTGTGAATGATGTTTTAGTGTAGTTTAAAATCGCAATAGTTGGGGACTGGATGATGGTAGAGTGGATGGGGTGTTTGCCTTGCATCCCCAGCATCACACATGGTCTCCTGAGCCCGGCCAGGAGTGATTCCTGAGTGCAGAGCCAGGAGTGACCTCTGAGCTAGGTGTGACTCAAAAACAAATTTTTTTTTAATGATTCTGTTAAATGATGTTGGGTGATTCTTCATATATTTAAGGACTACTCATTTATTTTATGTGAACTATTCACAAGATTTTTTCTTTTTCTTTCTTTTTTATTTTCTTTCTTTTTTTTGGGGGTTACACCCGGAAGTGCTCAAGGGTTACTCCTGACTCTGCACTCAGGAATTACTCCTGGCGGTGCTTGGGAGATCATATGGGATGCCAGGTATTGAACCCAAGTCAGTCTCGTGCAAAGCAAACACCCTACTCGCTGTGCTATTGCTCCAGCCCCTGAACTATTTATAAGCTTTTCTAAAAAAAAAAATTGGGTTTGTCAAATTTTCTATTTTCATTTAAAAAAAATTTCAGTGTCAGGGATTCAGTCAGCCCAGGGCCTTATAGATACGAGATAAATGCTGTAACAGTGAGAAACTGGTTCAAAACAAATAGAAACTGGTTTAAAGTTTCCATTTTGATCCACAAAGTAAATTTTTAAGAAAACTTTTTATCATTTTCAATCAAGTCACAGTGAGATACACAGTTACAAAGTTGTTCGTGATTTGATTTCAGTGATACAATGTTCCAACACCCTTCAGTAGTATATATTTTCCACCACCAATGTCCCTGGTTTCCCTCTTGCCCCCACTCCACTCCCCGCCTCTATGGAAGGTACCCCCCCACCCCCTCCGTTTCTTACCTTTTGGTCATTACGGTTTGGTACTAAAATCATGTATAATCCCTTTACCTACTTTCAACACACAGTTTTGTCCAGAGTTATCATTTCTAACTGCTATTATCATCCTGCTCCCTTCTCTATTCTAACTACCCTTCTTCCATACACTTGTGGTAGGCTTCTAACCATGGACCAGTCCTACTGGCCCATGTTTTCCTTGGCCTTAGATATTAGTCTCATACTATTTTTTTATATACCACAAATGAATGAAGTCATTCTGTATGTTTTCCTTCTTATGCTTCATTCCACTCAGCATGATACTCTCCATGTCCATACATAATTTCACCACTTCATTTTTCCTGACAGCTGTGTAATATTCCATTGTGTAGATGTACCATAGTTTTTTATTTTTTAATCCAGTTGTTTTTTCTCCAGTACTCAGATTGTTTCCAGAGTCTGTCTATTGTGAATAGTGCTGCAATGAACATAGAAGTGCAGATAAACATCAGACACTTTGCCAGATATATTTGTTACAATTTGATAAGAAATTAATAACAAAACATGCATCAGAGAAAATACTAGCCTCATTGAAATATCTTAACACTTTCCTAAATAAATTTTAGATCAATGAGAAAACAAAGATAAACCTATTGGACATTTATAAAGTAACTACATTCATAAAATTACATATAAAAACTTATGACCTGTGTCCACAGGTTTTTTTTTTTTGCTTTTTGGGTCACACCCAGCAATGCTCAGGGGTTTCTCCTGGTTCTGCACTCAGGAATCACTCCTGGCGGTGCTCAGGGGACCATATGGGATGCCAGGGATCGAACCCGGGCCGGCATGGGCAAACGCCCTACCCGCTGGACCATCGCTCCGGCCCCTCCACAGTTTTTTGAAGAAAAGATATCACCTCACATTGCTTATTGTTACATGATAAAGAATAGGAACCAGAGAGACAGTGCAGCAGATAAAGCTCTGCCTTACATGTGGCCAACCTGGGTTACATCCCCCATCACTGCATATGGTCTTCTGTACATGGCCTGGAGTGATTATTGAGCACAGAATCAGGCTGAGCCCTGAGCCAGCTGAGTCTTGCCCCCAAACTAGAGGGAAAATAAAAGAAAAATACTTGCTTTTTTGGGTAACATTTATGCTGTATTTCCCCCATTTGTGAAATAGTGATGGTAGCATCTTCCTTACAGTTGTTGGAGTCTATGCTGTGCCAGAGCCTTCCTGATAAATAGTGGCAGAGCCTGTCTGATACAGAGTAACTACCCAACAATGGTTAGGTCTGTCTGATACACACTGACTACCAACAGTGGCAGAGCTATTATCAATATTGTTTTTAATGAAAGTGAGACTGAAGAATTAAGAGATTAGAGTTCAAAATATAAATATAAATAAAACAAACATGAGACTTGATTAGTTATTTCATTTGGAGGAGCGAACTCCACCCAGCAGACCAGCCCATCACAGCCCGGATCATCGACACCCACCCTGCAGCAGCTTTTTTTCTCAATCCGGCCCAGGTATGCTGGTCCAGAGCCTCTCAGACATGGGGCAGAGCTGTTCCTTGCTCTCCCTGTGCACAGCCGTTCATGAGGCAGTTGGGAGGCATGGCGGGTTCTAGCCCTGGCCCACCACCTCGGCAGAGCCTCACAACAAGCCAGACCACCCCCTCACTTCACGGGCGCCACCATTTTCCACATTTGGACTTCCCTCTCATCAGAACTCCACCCAGCAGACCAGCCCATCACAGCCTGGCTCGGCGCGGCCACAAGCAGCCGCGCGGCTCATCAATAAATGCTTTATTTGGAGGTGTTTAAAAGAGTTTGCCTCCCACTCGGCAAGCCTGGCAAGCTTCTCGTGTTGTATTTGATATGCCAAATTCCAGTAACAATTATATTAGGTCATTCCCATGACCTAATATAATGGTTTGAGGCTCTTTATGTTCCTGTAGCAAGCCGATGCCCCTGGCTCTACTGGCATGAGACAGGACATATGGAGATATTACTGGTGCCCGCTCTAGCAAATAGATGATCAACGGGAAGATCGTGATCGTGATCGTGATTTGGAGGAGCGAAGCAGTGAGAACATAGATACCGAGCTGGTCAAATAGAGAGAAAGAAAATAAAAGTACATGAAGTTAGGCCCCAGAAAGGCATCTGGCCATAGGTAGGAAGGAAATCAGACGATTATTAATAGATGTTGAATTTAACCTATCCTATTAAGTTGAAAATTTTATTTGAAACATCTGTCTTTTTAGGAACATGTATGTTTTCAAATGTAATTCAACATGAGTTAAAGCCCTGAACAGATCAGTCGATTAAAGTATTATTCATGGGGGCTGGAGCAATAGGATAATGGGAGGGTGTTTGCCTTGCATGCGGCTTACCTGAGTTTGATCCCTGGCATCCCATATGATCCCATGAGCACTTCTAGGAGTAATTCCTGAGTGCAGAGCCAGGAATTACATTATTGGGTCCCCTGAGCATCGCCAGTGTGATCTAAAAAGCAAAAAGTACTATTCATTATAGTCAAGGAAGAGTTTCTTTAGAAGTCCAGGAATAGTTAATATTGGCATTTTCATTCATTGTTCGTTTAACAAAGGCTTAATGGTGCCAGACTTTCTTGAGAGGTAGAGATAGTGAGAAGGGCAAGCTTTTATCTTGTTACCTAGCTATAGAAAGCATTAAATACGTGTTGGATATTCTTATTCCTGTTCTTATCTTATTCATCCTCATATGGACTGGATTATTATAGCTTAGTGAGGGTGGTCCAAAGATAGTTATGGGAGAACTGAAAGAAATTCAAAACAGCCTGAATGTGGAATGTGTGTCTGAATGTGTCTGTAGAGACCGTGGTGGAGAGGTTAAGAAAGACTGATTCATGTGTGGACTGTATCTAGGGACTTGGGTTTTATCTATGAGTATGGAAAGAGCCAATGAAAGGTGAATTCTTGACAAGAATTGCCCTCTCAGATAAGGCTAGAATAAGGAGAATGGCGTGGAAGGAAGGCAATGGATGAGCTAGGAAAATGAGTCAGGAGGCTTCCTGCTGAGTGTGATGATCATCGTCTCAAGGATCATCCAGGCCGGCAGGTTGTATGACGTGAAGGCTGTGAGATCAGCAGTCCTAAGAGGAACTCAACCAGGGCACCTTGCACCGAGCAAAGAGAATGAATGGAAAATTTCAGGACACCTGGGAAAAACCAGCATTAGGAAAGACAGCCCAGAACATTAACAAATGAGAGGTTTACTGGTGGTGAAGTAGAAATAATGGTGCAATTCCAAAATGACTTAAAATGAATATGTTTGAAAGATAAAGGCTAATTAATTATGAATGAATAGAAATGAGTTGAGAATGGCTATACCTGGGTAGAAAATGAAAACAATTGAAATGATTAAACAGAAATTACTTGTTAATATAAAAACTCAACATACAGATAAATTTAATCCAACTGATTAAGAGTGAAAGAGTAAATTTGTGAATTTGAAGATGGTCTCAAAGATGAATCCAGAATACAGCACAGATATAGTGATATGTTTTATGAAAAAAATATTAACTTAATATACCCGTAACTTGCCTTTGTGAACTTATCACTTGATCACTTGATATCCTGTTATTCATCGATCTGCTCGAGCGGGCGCCAGTAATGTTTCCATTTGACCCTATCACGTGCCAGTGTAGCCCAATGGCATCTGTCTGTTTCGGGGATATTGAGAGCTTGAATTGTTTGTTTAGGATCCTGATAAGGAAGTCTGACCATCTTGCAGGTGGGCGGCCACCACGATCTTTTGGCGTCCCGTGGGATCCAATCGGTAATGGCTCTAGTCCAACGGTCGTCTCCAGATCGCATTATATGACAAGCCCATCTAATTTTCGATGTTCTGGCAGATGAGACAGCGTCCTTGATTTTAGAATAGCAATGGAGGTCGGAACTCCGGATTCCCTCTCTCACTTGAGTGAGGCGTGATATTCCAAGCATGGCTTTTTCTATTCCTCTTTGGGAGACCCGAATGGTATTCTCATCCTGCTTTCGTAAGGCTTATCTTCCTTGTGGACTTATGAAGGAAATAATAGAGAAATCAGAGGATCAGGCTGGAGAGATGTACAGGGGTTAGGTGCTTGCCTTGCATGTTGCTGACCCCTGTTCAATCTACAACATCATATATGGTCGTCATAACCACCCTCCCCCCAAGTACCCCTGAGCACAGAGCTAAGAGTAGCTGAGTTTTGCCGGGTATGGCTTCACATCCTGATCCCTGTCTTCCTGGACCCCTACAGAAAAGTCAGTAAAAAAGAAAGAGGTATAAATCCAATGAGATAAAGGCCGAGACATTTCTGTATTAAGAAAGCATAACCAGGGTGCTTAGCATAATTTTAAAACAAAATAGAACTTATAGACACATGGAAGTAAAACAGTAGCACATCAAATATAAAGAAAAAAAAGCTGCTGAGAATAAGGACACACAGTGTGTGAACACAGTCTGTCACCAAACTGAGAGTGACTTCAGTGACTTCTTTTCAGCTACTTCGGTAGTAGACAATGAGAATGGACTTGAAAAAGAGAAGAAAGGAAGAAATAAATCCCCCCTAGAATTCTTATACCCAGAAAAACTCAGTGAGGACAATTTTTAAACTGTTTTCAGATGTTGAGAAAGAATAGTGTACCATTTGCTGACTCTCCTGGAATTATTGAAGGATGTTGTTTAGTCATAAGAAAAAGAGAGATTCTAAGAAAAGGTTTAAATTAGAGTGACAAGAAACCATGTGGATTGGGGCCAGAGGTATAGTACAGTGGGCAGAGTAGGTTACGTTCCTTGTACATGGTTGACATGGGTTCCCAACACCCTATATGTTGTCCCATGCTGTGCCAGGAGTTATCCCTGAATGCAGAATCAGGATTAAATCCTCATACCACCAAGTGTGGCCCCAACAAACAAAAGGAACCATGTGGATGGATACTGGGAAAAAAAAGTAAATTTTTTAAATGTGTTTGAAGTCACTGTATCACTGTCTTCCTGTTCATCATCGATTTGCTCGAGCGGGCACCAGCAACATCTCCATATGACCTGTCTCATGCAGGTAGAGCCCAAGCAGTTCCTGCTTGCTCCAGGAACATAAAGAGCCTCAAACCATTCCATCAGGTCATGGGAATGAGGTCTAGTGTTTGAAGTAAGATTAAAAAATTTATGAACAAAAATTAGAAGGACAATGAGAGAAGAAAAGTTTGATGGAAAAAGTGTACTTTTCTCCTTGGAAGAGAAATAATTTAGTAACTATAGAGTATTTGGAAAACATAAATATATGTATTTTTAAGTCATATAAATTCAAGTTATAGCTCTCAAACCAGTAGGAAGATAAAAATAATTTTAATTGCCTTATTGAATTGAAAGCAGTTAAATAGAAGAGAAAAAGGAAAGAAGGTACAAGGGTAACTGAAAATACAAAATGTATAGAAATTATTACAGATGCATTAGTCATCACACAAGCATGTGAATATCAGATGGTCATATGAATCTCAAATAGAGCTGTGGTCTGCTTCTGAGACATATAAAGGAAACTTACATGAAAATACTGAAATAAAGACATGGAAAAAGATGAAAAAATACTAATTAAACCTGTCCTTGAAATTTTAATGTGAGACAAAATAGAATTTCAGGAAAGAAAGCTAGGAGCCATCAGGAGAGCACTTTTTGTAATTTGGGAAGAAGTGGGGGTGTTCTTTCCCACTTCTGATGTTTCCTTCCCCGTGCTGGGTCTATCCCTCCTGTTGGATAGCTGAGAGCAGGATATGGGCCTGCATGGCTCTTCCTTCCCCTTTCCTCCTGGAGCTAACTGTTCTTGAGGCATTTATTTCCCTATGCTCCCTTGTATTCAATCTGGACAGACCACATATCCCTGTCCAGTGCTCCTGTGACAGGGTGGCTAGTCTGGGGTCTCGTTGGACATCCCAGTTCATCTTCAAGGTAAGCTTATGTGCTTTCTCTTGGCCATTATCATAGAAACGGGTCACCTTTGTCTCCCATACTTTTTGACCATCTTACCAATTTTTTGAGTTTGTTTCTAAATTGTTCCAAATCTAACTAGAGAAAGATTCCCTGTACTGGCCTTTCAGAAATCTCAGCCTCCATGATGATAGATTGAAGGGTCTATTATAGATCTAGCCCCCAAAAAGTAACAGTCATGTGCTTGGACTTACTTGGTAAGTCTTTAAGTAAAAAAAGGTAAAACACTGGCAATAATATAAGGATTAGGATAGAGTCTGTTATAGTGGGAGATTTCAATACTGTCTTTCAGAAGTAATGGACACACTAGACAAAAAAATTACAAGAATATAGAAGATTTGCGTGGTGGAGGGAACAAATTTGGTCTTGTGACTTCCATTCCTGAACTTAACAGAAGGAAAAAATACTTTATTTTTGAGCTTACATGGAATTTTAAGTCCATATATTAAGCCATTGATTTCAAATGATGTATTTCCTGTCTTTAGAAGAATCCATTATAAATTAGCAATTAAAACACTGAAGAAAAAACCCATCCATTTGGGAAGTTAAAAAAAAAGAAAATCTTTTTAAATAACACATGGCCAGAGGGAATACCACAGAAGAACTGACAAAATATTTGGAGCTCAATGACAATGCAAATACTACCTACCAGTGTGTGGGATGCAGTTAAGTGGTACTTAGAGAAAGATGTATAGTTTTAAATGTATTCACAAGAAAGAAGAACAAGTGAGTAGATACAAGTTAGGAAGTTAAAAAAAAAACAGAGAAACTGGAAAGAAAGAAAGAAAAAAAAGAACAAAATAACAAAGTAATATAGTGGAAAGGGGAATATAAAGATGATCAACAGAACTAAAAGCTAACTCTGAAAAAAAATCAATAAAATAAAACAGCCCTTCCCCACATGAAAAATTTAGTAAGATAGACAGCCCTTCTCCACACCCTCAGACTTGCTGAGGGAAACAGGAAAGATGTGAACAGACAGTGTTTGGTAATGAAGGGGCAGTCACAACCACAAATGGAGATGAAGTCCTCGGAGAATATCAAAACAACTTCCTATCAGTGCATTTGGTGGAGAATTTCACTGAAAAACAGAGATTACCCACATTAATCTAGTAAAGAGTAGAAAATCTAAACATTTGTCATTGCTATCAAGAATTAAATTGATAGTCAAAAATATCCTCTTCCAAAAAACAGCAGACCCAGAGATTTCATGAGTGAGATTTGGCAAACCTCAAAGGGACAGTTTTCTGTTTTCTACCAATGATTTCAAAGGGTGAGGCACTCCTGGCAATTTTATGAGACTGGAATAACACCTTGATATCAAATCTTGACAAAGGAAGTACAAGAAAAAAATAGGTCAGTTATTATTGTACATAGGTGTGAAATTCTAAAAAAAAATATCAACAAACTCAGCGGAATAGTAAGAGAATAATGTGCCATAAGCAGAGTTTTACCCATGGAATGAAAAGATGGCTCAATAGAAGTGTAAGTCTCCAGGTTAACAGATTAAAAACCATATGATTATCTTAGCAGATGCAGAAAAGCATTCAGTAAAATCCAACATTTTCATAATGTGCTAAATGAATCAGGGGAACAGGCTAAATTTAGAGTCTTATGGTGAATCCCTTTATAAAGCAATTCATCTCATTTATATTTTGAGTAAATTCAGATTTTCAAATATTAGATTTCCTTTTCATAAAAGTTTAGTTGCATGTGAGACTCCAAATGTATCAAAAATGCGTGCCCAAATTTTTTTTTTTTTTTTGGAGAACACACACAAAAACCCATAAACAAACCAAAAAATTGTGGTGAACCTGAAGGTGATTATTTGCATTTTCCTTTTTTCTCTTCAGACAGCTTTAAGTGTTCATGGGGGTATGTAAGTGGGGTTTCATTCTCTCACCGTTTAAACAGAGCCTGGTGCCCAGAGCTGGGGTTGGGTGGAAGGAAGCTGATTTGTTGGGGAGGCGTGAAGCCAGCAGATGTGTTGTGTGCGACCCTCACCGACCCATTATTTCATAGCATTTTCTCACCTTCACCCATGTGTGCAGATCCAAAGTGAAAACGGTGCATGAGCGGATCCCCTTGGCTGGACTGAGCAAGTTGCCTAGTGTCCCGCAGATCGCTAAGGTAAGACGGACGCCCGAGAGAAACCAGGGCTCTGCATGTTAGTCCTAGAGAGGCCACCGAGTGTTTCTGACCCAGGGTGCTTGGATGGGGTAGGAGAGGGTGTTGGCTGACGCCCCCACCTTCCCTGTGTCCTTTCCACCTCATTCTCTTTGCTGAGACTTCTCGGGGATCAGAACCCAACATGTCTCTTACACCAGGTTTGCAGCTAGTTCATAAGAGGATTGGAAGACAGACGGGCTGGGGTTGGCCCTGCTCTAGGACTTCAGAGGAGGACTTAGAGGGCGCAGACAGGGCCTTCCCAGACGTGGTGAGTCTCTGTGAGGGTGACTAGGCTGGTGGCCCGGTGCTTCCATGATCAGATGAGGAGCCATCAGCAGATGGAGGGGCCCATGTTACTGCTCTGGGATTCTGGGAACCGGGAACTGCATCAGCAAAGTAAGGTTCGAGAGGTGGCCAGCTGGGTTTGGACCAGCTGGCACCCCAAGCAGAATTGTGCTGCCTACCTTCCCTGGCCTCATTTCATCAGTGCACCTCAGAGGGGTTTCTTGACCCAGAGTTGACCGGGCCCACCTGCCCTGCCCTCTCATGCTCTCTGTCTTGGCAGCTGGAGAAGCCTCGATGTGGTCGTGTTCATGCTCTGATCTCTGTGTTTCTCTTTCCTTGCTTAGGCTTTCTGTGACGATGCAGTAGGGCTGAAATTCAACCCTGTCCTGTATCCCAAGGTGAGGACTTTTTTTTTTCCTTAATATTTTTTTTAATTAAACATTTTATTATAACACCGTGAGATATATAATTACAATGTTGTTCATGTTTGGAGGTTTCGGTCACATAGTGTTCCAGCATCCGCCCTCCACCAGTGCCCATTTCCCACCACCAATGTCCCATAGCCTGCCTAAATGGCAGGTTCTTTATCTCTTTTCTTTCTCCCTTTCTCTCCCTTCCTTCTCCTACACATTGTTGGTTGCACTACATACACTTGGAAGCCATCATGTGCATTTTATTTTTTGCTTGTATTTAATGCTCAGTTCTATGTTGGTATCAGCCCTTTTTAACATTTATTCACACATGTTCCCTTCTCTGTCTTACCTAACCTCTGACTCCCTCACTTTTGCGGTAATTTCCACTTTTGGTAAGACCAAGGTGAGGACATCTACCCTTCCTTCTCCGTGCAGCTCAGCATGGATTTGTACACCTGGGGCTCTGTGCACATTCTCTGTCGTGGTGGGGTTTTATGAGAAGGTCCTTGTGATAAGCCTGTATGTCACTCTCTCCCCCCCACTTAATCCTTCACAGAGTCTGGTAGCTGTCCTTGACTGCACTGGCTCTCTGGTCCCCCTGGATAGGTTGCCAGCTCTTGTGGAGGTAGCAGAGATGTTGCCGTGCTGTGGCTTCTCCCTCCTCCCCTCAGGCCATGCAGGACCAGGGAATGATTCTACCTATGGGGGTAGGAGGATCCTCTGGTCGGCTGTCATGGAGGGCTGCGGGGGCAGAAGGCAGAGCCCCACTCACAAATAAAAGACTCGGAGGGTTGGAGAGATAGTAAAGGGATAAGGTGTTGGCCTTATATGTGGTCAACCTGGGTTCGCTTACTGGCACGAGATATGGTCCCTTGTCCCTGGAGCCCCACCGGGAGTGAGCCCCGAGCAGTGTGGGGTGCGGTCCCGAAAAGAATAAAAGGCCGATTGTGCTTCCATGTTGCCAGTGTTGCCTCGCTCTGAGACCTTATGCGTCTCCGCCTTGCTAATATGTTGGTTCTCTGCTATCACTTTCTTGGATCGCCTTATCTTCACCATTGATCACCCCAGCATCACTTGGGGCTGTGGGTGGGGAAGGGAGCAGTAACAAGCAAGCTACCCGGAATCCATAGAGTCCAAGAACAGCTACTTTGTGACAGGACTTAAGTCACTCAGGACAGTGAGTTGCTTTAGGTAGGTCAGAGGAAGAGAGGCTCGCTGGCCCCTGGCCTCTCCACGAGCTACAGGGTTTTAGCAAACACAAGCGGGACTGAGTTGCTGAGCCTCCACCTGGCCGGGGTGGCGACCTCTGAGCCTGGCTGGCTCTGGTGTGGCCCATCCCCACCTGTGGGGGGGACGTGCTGGTGACCAGCAACTGTGAGGTGAAATGTGCTGGGGAAGGGAGGCCCCGTCCTGGCGAGACCCAGAACTCTCCAGAACAAATGGCTTCAGTGTTAAAGTGCTCATGAGCATCTGTCCCAGTGTGGTTGGCCCAGAGGATGGTGGGACCCGTCCTGCAAAGAAGAATGTGCCAGAGCCGTTCCCTCTCACACACGTCTCCAGCCTCTGAGCCTGGGTGGGGCGTGGGGCGCTGCATTTCATGGTCCGTTTTCTGTCACTCAGAGACTCCCTGGCCACTCCCCCTTATACTTAAAAGCTGAATTTGTGAGGTTTAACAGACATTACAGCCCTGTCAATCATAAAGGCTGAGCTTAAGAACAAGTTTAGCATTTTGCATTGCCAGATCCTGCCCACTGAGAGGACCCAGTGACAGACATTTGCAGTTCTCTGTAACTTGGATCCATTCTTCATCCCACATTTGCACAGTTCTCCATAACCAGACTTCATC
>JAJIBD010011018.1:0-39453 GCA_021461705.1 Cryptotis parvus
GTGGACTGTCACGGACATTATGAAACTATTGACCTTACATAGCTTAATCTGCACAACTATTGATTTTTTTCTGTTTTATTTTGACATTTCATATGATTTCATCTAAGATTCATCACTGTGGAAATGTCAGGTTTAAGGGTGTGCTTTTATTGTTTGGGGAGAGCAATCTTAGAAATGGTTTACTACTTATCTATTAGAGGCAGTAGGCAGGAGTCATCAATGTTCAAATGATTTCAGCATCAAGTTATAACACTTCTTTCTCCAGAAGTTTCCAGATTGCTGTTTTTTTTCCTTCTGGGAGGTGAATTGGGTTGTCACTTTGGGTTTCAGATGTCAATAATTCCTTAGCTGTGCTTCAAAACATGAAGCCCGTGAATATTCTTAATCTGAGTACTTTGTGTATAAGTGATAAAATTGTTAATTCAGTAGTTTCTTTTTTTGTTGGGAAGTTGAGAGACACACTTGATACATTTCCAAATATCAGCATCTCAAAGCATAATCAGCAATCAAAATTTTATTGCAGCTTTTTCAAAAGAATGTTTTGTGTAGTAAAAAATTTTATACTAATCTTTCTTGTTATCTCCCATTAACTCCATAGAAGGCAAACTGAATCAAAACTAAAATAGAATTCATGATATAAATATCACTAGAATATATGTCTTTCTCGTTTGCTTGAATAGTTTTTTTTAAATGGCATTTATGGAGCAGAAGGATAACGCACCTTCCTTTTCAAAAAATTATAAGCTTAAATAATCCATATGTGCAGTTTACTAAAATACTTTTGTCTAACTAAGAGTTTTATAGAGTTAGAAGCTAAAACATTGAAATTATGATTTTTCTTAAGTTTTGAGGGTAAATAAATTAGATATTTTTTAAATTTTGTATTATAAGCTAAAGTGAAAGTTTAATAACAATAAACTGAATTATCCTTAATAATTCTTAAACTAATATTTTCTGTTTATGAAGTCAATTCCAGAAGTTTCAGGTAGTTCTCTATCTGTAGAAGATTTTCAGAGATTAGTACTACTAACAAAATCGGCACTACATAGAAGGTGATCTTTAGAAGTTATCCACTACATTCAAATTGACACTGCATTCTACTACAAATACAAAACTATTATCTGGCTTTCCTATTCTTAATCACTTGCTGTCAAGGCAATAATAATTGATTTCAAAGGGTAGAAAGCATTGCATTATGAATATATCTATAATTTATTAACGAATCATTTTCTAGCTGGCATGGAAAAATATTGCTAGAAGAGATAATATGCCATAAAATTATTTGGAAGAGAACTTTCATTTAATTGTTAAATTATAAGTATTTGTGGTGTACTAAAGTGCAATTATATTTTTTAGGGGGTATGTGCATTTTTAAAATTTTAATTGAATAGCAAAAACAAAGATTCATTTAAAAAACTTTAATGTTTTAATTATGGTATTTGATTCAGTTAAGAACAATTCTGCTAATGAGAAGTGGTCTACATAATGACATTGCTCAGTATATTATCTAACTAATCAAAGTTTTTCTTCATTACTAGCAGTTACTACTTTATTTTACATATTCAAAGCAGATACTCTATGCTATCATGTGTATTAGTGTTAATTGAAGTTATTCAGGTGAATGACAAAGAAAATTAGACACCTCAGGGTATCACTTACCCTTATAGTTCAAAAATAGCTTTCAAGAACTTCATATATAAATGTGAGCAAAATACTCATATGACACTTGGTTTTTCTAAACATTTTACTATGTCTCTGAGAATATCTATAAGCTGTATATGAAATAAAAATTTTAATTGTGAAATGAAATGGGTTTATGAAACAACTTTATTCTGAAGTACATATTTTTGCTATAAAAGTATACAGGAGATCATTTGGTTAATTTTGTTGAGACACCCTTTTACTCTGACAAAGGAAGAGAAATATAAGGGAATACAGTATATGCATGTGTCAAAGAAAAATATATATGCAGTTAAAATATTTATTAGCGAGCTGATGTGAATTGTTTTGGATAACATGTCTATCTATACAAGAGAGCAAAATATGGAATAATATTAGGAAGAAAAATTCACTGATTATTAGATTTGAATTTCATCTTTCTATAAAGCAATACACATAACTGTTCCTAAATCATCACTGTTTTTTAAAAATAAGAATTGCATTCATGAAATTTGTGAAACATTTCAGATCTTTTATATGGATAGTGAAATTGTAGAAATCTGTTCTCCAAAGAATGTGTTTAATTTGGTAGTCAATTCCTCATGTAAAAGATAATTTAAGAGGTCTGATAAAATGGCAGAATATAAATGGTAATCTATTGACTTAATGCGGAATAAAACTGAAAAAAAATCTTTCCTCAATAGGATCACAGGGATAAATATAGTTTCAAAGCTCAGGAGAAATTATGAAAAACAATATTTTACTGGGAATATAAAAAGCTCAGAAACCGCCACCGTAAACTGAAAAATATTATTGAACTTTTTTGATTGAGAAGTATAGTGATGGAAATAGAAATTTAATGCCACTTCTCATTTCATTAGCCTACCAACTAAAGCAGTTTTTTTTCTCTAGGTTAAAAAAAGACATGAAGATTTAGTTGTTTAAGTTATCATTGACAGAGATCTCTCTCGGGCCCCAAAGCTATCTCTTGTCTCTCAACAAGGAATTATACAAAAAGACTGACCCAAAATAGAGATCTCATTTAAGGGGGAGGGAGAGTATATGGCAGTAAACACTTGGGCAAAGAATGACAGGAAGATCACAACTGTGTGTGCAGGCTATGAGTATGAGGGGTTTTTTAATAGAAGAATTGGTTTGCTGAGTTGTCTTATGGTCCAGTCAACTTCACCTATGTCCATAATTTTTCTTCCCAGATGCATGTAGTTATGTGTGACTGTGTGACTAGTTTACAGACCAAGTTCCTCTTTGCCTGTCTCTTTTGTGACCTTTTCCAGGTGATCTTGTCACCTGTCAGATATGGTTTGGTGTGGAGACCACTGCAGCACTGCAGCTGGCCTTCTGCCTTTCCTGCCCCAGAATATGTCTAGACACACACACACACACACACACACACACACACACACACACACACACAAGATGGACTCCACAGGCTGCCAGTGGTTGCCAAACATTACCCTTTCAGTCCCTACAATTTGATATATAAGTCCTTGGTTACCATCCTGGTACAGCAGGAGAATGGAGAGGAGAAAGGGAGTATATTTTAACATAGTGAGCCCCATGGGAAGCAGCGGGTTAAGCTACTAGTGACTTTTTGTGGGTTGCCACATCTGGCTGTTATCAAGGTTTCCTCCTGGCTTTGTACTTAGGGATCACTACCCACAATTCTCAGGAACCATATGTTATATGATGATCAAACCCAGGTTTGCAATACACAAAGAAAACACCTTACCCACTATACTAGTGTTTATTAATCCATTTATGCTGCTTACTTCAGCCTTGTTTTCTCCTCTATACACTTACAGACCTTTTGTCCCCTCTAGTTATTTTTTTCTGCTGTGCTCATGTAGAACCATCTTCTCAGAGTCAGATTCTTCTAATATTTTGAGGCATCACTCACATGACACCACAATACTCAGGTTTTGTTAAATTTTGCAGAGAAACAAGTTAGCCCTTTACATGCTCAGTCTAAAATCCTCATTTTTACCTAGTCCGCTAAAGAACTTATTCTCAAAGAGAGCACATTATGAAGGATTTTGGGTTCCTTCAACTTGTAAATGGAAGGTGGTAGGGCGGTAACAATTAAGTCCATAATATCCTGTAGAAATCTATGCACCTACCACCTAATACCTGGGGAACTGCACTTCTAATATCAGCCAGGTCACCTTTTAATATCTGGAAATATAGAGTGTATTTGTCTTATTAGCCTTTTATTAGCCTTTTTTTTTGTAATCTAAAGATCAGCTCAAATACATCTTCCTATGCTCCCCTTTCCTATGCTATTTACTGTAAACATAATTTACTCCCTGCTCTTACCACCCACAGTTTTTATTATATTTTATCATACCTAATTTAACTGAAATTGTTCTCTTCCAAAAACTCTTATTTTCTCAACCCTGCTTATTAAAACTTCTACTATAGATTGTTTTAAGGTGTAAAACATTTTTGTTACCATAGTTTGTTAGAAATCATAACAAGCAGCTTGTTATAAATGTGCATAAAACGCCACAGATCTATGAAACTTCTATTTTAGTGTGTGAGAAAAACTGCCAGTGCTGTGAGCTTAATACTGTAATCACGAATGTAATTTTTCCTATAATTATTATATACAAATTAATTTGTCACTCTTAAACAATTTTAGGGGACAGAAAACTGAAAAAAAAAAACCTAATCACTTTGTAGACATCACGTGCGTAAATTATCTAGGTAGACTGACATAGAGTTTTCTTCAGCTGTAACTGTGTTTTATAACCAAACCTTCAACTGGTAATATTAGATTTTGTACAACTATATATGTTATTTAGAGTACTGACTTTTTAAAATATGGATTAGTCACCTTATTTTATGGATATCGCATTTAGCAATATAAATCTTGCATTTTTATTTTCAAGAGAAGCTGCAGCTTAGTAGAGACCAGGCAAAATGGGGAAAGCTCTAAACATAAGAAAAGTCTGACCAACTGGAAAAATTAGCCCATCTATGGAAATTTAACTGCCAACAGTCCATTTTTTGAGAAGAGCTGAATTAAGGATGCCTCCTTAGAAGCCATTTAGAATTTCAAAACCTTAAACTTTTCTAACTTTAGTCAGAAATGTATGTTCTTTATAAAAGTTTTAATATTTTAGTCTTCAGTAAAGCAAATGGTATTGGTAGAAATTGAAAGCACTCATCATGAAACAGCAAACCCTTTCTCAAGGCACAGGACAAAATAAGTTTAAGTGAAATGTTAAATGTGGTCATTGTAAAAGAAATCACTGGAAATTTAAGATTTCTAAGAAATATGATTTGCTTCATTGCAGATCTTCTGAAATTAAATGTGAGAAATGACTTCATTTGCATCAAAACGACCTTACCAATTCACAAATGCTTCTTTACACAGTGTGGCACATCAACGTTTTATGATTCAAACAAGATCTTACGTCAATAACTTTCCCATTACACTGTAGTCTCTCTGTAGCAAGTGGAGAGTTCAATCTACCAAATACTGGGGAGAATACTCTTGTCATTGAGCTATTAGCCTTTGTTTTATGATGAAGTTTGCTCAAATAATGATCTTTTGGCCCCTTTAAAATTCTGCTGCATTATTAATGAATTAGGGTAGTTCACTTCTAAGAGCAATAAGCGCTCAATTATATGGAAAACATAAAAAATTCTTTGAATGTAACTATACTTCCTCAGTTTATATATATATATATATATATATTTTATATTAAGTTTTTAAGTATAGTTCTGTAACTTTTTTAAGTAGAGTTCTGTAACAATTCAACAATTGCCTTTAGAATCCCTGTTCCAGGTTCACTTTGCACAGATTCACATAAGTAGTTTTCCATGTTTAATAAAAGATGATTTCCTTTTGTTTTGTGATCATGAAGTAAAAATGAAACCTACAAATGACCTTGTCATTTTACTTATATTATGCCTTAGTATAAACAGAGAATCAATTCTGTGTGTCTTTGATTCTTTGGAGACTGAAGCAGTCATCGAAGCCCTAGTCAAACAGGGCGTTCAAAGCCAAAACAAAAAGATCCTTCATGAGCTGTATTACGGATTCACCACCAGGATCTCACCATTCTACAAAGAAGTGATCATCAATGCCAAAAGAGGGGTTTGACAGGGGTGATACCATTTCACCAAAACTCTTCAATGCCACCCTTGAAAACATTACGCCACAATTAGAATGGGATGGAATGGGAATGAAGATAGACGGTCAGCAACTAAGCACCTCCATTTTGCTGATGGCATCTTTCTAATAACACCGAACATTAGCCAAGTGGCACAAATGCTGGCTGACTTCGACCGAGAATGTGGAAAGATATGTCTACAGCTGAATCTCAGCAAAACTATGTTCATGAAAAATGAACTAGTTCCCCATCTCTGAATGCAGCAGTTATGTGTACCTAGGTTGAGAAGTCAACATGATGAACGACCTAAACCCTGAGCTGCGCAGAAGGAAGAGAGTAGCATGGAATGCCTTCAAAAGCATCGAAGAAATAGCTAAAAAGACAAAGAACCTCCATCTCCAGGCACATCTCTTCAGCTTCACTGTTCTCCCTGCATTAACATAAGCCTCAGAGACCTGGGTCCTACAAAACCAGGATGAGAATGCTATTCGGGTCTCTCAAAGAGGAATTGAAAGAGCTATGCTGGGAATAACACACCTCACTCAAGTAAAGAAGGATTCTGGAGCTCCGACCTTCGTTGCTATTCCAGAGTCAGGGATGCTGTCTCGTTTGTAAAGGCATCGAAAATCAGATGGGCTGGACATGTAATGCGATTTGGAGACGACCGCTGGAGTAGAGCCATTACCAACTGGATCCCACGGGATGTCAAAAGATCATGTGGCCGCCCACCTACAAGATGGTCAGACTTCTTCGTCAAGACCCTCAACGAACAGTTTGAAGCTCTTTGTATTCCGGAAGCAACCAGATGCCATTGGGCTACACTGGCACGTGATAGGGTCAAATGGAAATATTACTGGTGCCCGCTTGAGCAAATCGATGAATAACAGGATGTTAAGTGATTAAGTGATAAACAAAGAAGGAATTAAACGATGAAAGGATTTTCAAGTTTATTTTTATGCTAGTATGCTAACATATATAAGCTCTATAAAACACCATTTTAAAATAAACATTTACAAATAATTCTGATACTGTTTTTATATTTTTAATTAACATTTTATTGAAATAGTTGAAGATTCACATGCAGTTGCAAAAAATAGCATAAATTTTTATAACTGTCGATTTTCCTGCTCAATAAAATGTTTTGTAAATTGTTAAGTGATTTTGATATAGCGATACTGACTATTTACATAAATCATCAGTTCCATTTTGCATTCTTATTTTTACACCCTTTTTATTGTGTGTATGTATGTAGGTATCAAGTTCTATAAAAATTAAACACCTGAAGGTTTATGTATCAAAACACTGCCTGGCCCTAGTAGCATAAAGATCCCTTACCTTGCCCTGTTAAAATCATACTCCCATTCTTGTCCCTTTCTTTTTAAATTTTTATGTTTTTAACTGTTTTAACAATTTTGCCCAATTTATTTAAACACCATGGTTCAAAAAGTAGTTTGTGAAGTGCATTTGCTGTAGCATTCAGTATTCCAACCCCCGCCTTCCCAACACTGTGACCTTCCCTCCACTATTGTTACTGTTTTCCCAACCACATCTTAACCCTAAGAGGCTATATAATTTACTTTATATTGCTTATTACCACTAAAATGGCTAATGGAATTTTCAAAAAATACTTCAGCAAAAGAATATTTGTGGGACTGTATCTGTAAGATGTTTGCCTTTCCCACGACTGACTTGGGTTCAATCATTGTAGTCCCATGTCGCTCCTCCCAAAAAATGCAAAAAGTAATTCCTTAGTGCAAAGCGAAGAGTAACCCTTTAGCATTGCCATGTGTGATCCCCCCAAAAAAGAAAAATAATTATGAACATTATATATATCACAGTGAGCTATTTCACTAAGTCCTGTCCTTATCTAGGGTTTGCTAAGTTTCAGTTGCCAGTTGAGCCTTCTGTGTTAATGTTTTGTTAACCCAGCCTAGTTGGCTTCCATGTTACATCCAATCTTATGTGCTTTTGCTTGGCTTGTACAGTTTGGTGATTTAAAACTCCATAAAATCCAGAATATTTAACTGGACACAGCTTACATGGTGGAGGTTGTGGGATATGGATAGGCTTCCAGTATTTAGGATCGGGGTATCTAGGGGAAGGAGAGTGGGCAGAGGTGAAAGGAGTTTTCCCACTCCCACTCAGAGAATTTCTGGAGTTCTTGGCCAAATTCAAGCAACAACAACAACAAAATATATGCCTGAAATTTTCAGCAGTTTGGCATCTCTGTGGAGCTCAGTCATGTGGTGGCCACTGGTAGGGTGTGAGTATGGTCGGGAATCTGGCAGGACAGACTTTGCCCAGCCACTTCCCTAGGGCACCCCAGAGTTCTCGTCTGGGACCTGTGTACCTAAGAAAATTTTGCAGTTACTTGATCTCGTCCAAGATTTAATCATGAGTCTCTGAAGATGGGCCAATAGAAAAGTCTACATGGCAACATTTGTGGAGTGTAGATGTGGCTCTTAGGGCTTTCAGAAGTATTAGAGACAGGGAGGGAATCTTGTTCCTTTTCTTATGGAAAATATTAATCTCTGTTCTATTTCAAAAGTCCTTTCATTTACCGGGTTCAAAGAAATATACAGTGTGTAAACTCCTGGCATTACGTCAGCCAGGAGTTATCTCTGAGTAGAGCAAGTCCCCAGCACCACTACTAATGCGTAACACCCCTTGATTTTAATTTATTAAATTATGTGATTCTTATATGCAAACTTTTGAGAGTTATATTTATACTAAACAATTTATATATATATATATAAAATCGCTTCATTGTGTACCCTGATATATATATATATCTTTTATATAACCATTCATCTTTTAAGGTAGTATATCCACTACTTATTTTCATTTCTCAGCTATTAGATATAAATCTGTAGAATATTCTCATGTTCACTTTTAGTGAATATAAGTTATTATTTCTCTTAGATAGATGTAAAGAGGAATTGCAGGACTGTGGAAAGTGTAGGTTTGGATATATAAGAAGTTACCAACGGATTTTCGGGGTACCTTTAATATTTTACATTACCATAAACAGAGTAAATGAACTGCCTTCTCTACATTCTTGTGTTTGATGTCATCATGTATTTTATTTTAGTCTTTATATTATTAGATGTATAATTATATCTCATCATGGGGCCGGAGTGATAGCCCAAGGGGGTAGGGCGTTTGCCTTGCACGTGGCCGGCCCAGGCCGGCCCGGGTTCAATCCCTGGCATCCCATATGGTCCCCAAACACCGCCAGGAGTAATTCCTGAGTGCAGAGCCAGGAGTAACCCCTGAGCATCGCCGGGTGTGACCCAAAAAGCAATAAATAAATAAATAAATAAATAAATAAAATTATATCTCATCATGCTTTCATTTGTCCCTAATGGCCAATGAGTTCAGCATCATTTCATGTCCCAATTGGCACCTATTTAAGTGAAGTGTCTTTTGGTAATTTTGAAATTTTGAAATTTTTTTTAATATGTAGTTTTGGTGTTCTTCATACCTTTTAAGTTTTACTTCTTTGTCAGATATGTAGTTTGTGAATGTTTTCTCAAAATCTGTAGCATGGGTTTTATCTGCATGAGATAAATTTTATTGGGGAGCATAGTATTTTTTTTTTTTGCTTTTTGGGTCACACCCGGCAATGCTAAGTGGTTACTCCTGGCTCTGCACTCAGGAATTACACCTGGTGGTGCTCACGGGACCATATGGGATGCCAGGGATGGAGCCCGGGTCGGTCACGCGCAAGGCAAACGTTCTACCCACTGCACTATCGCTCCGCCCCGGGGAGCATTTTTGATGTTAAGTTTGAGAATTTATATCTGAGTCCTGGATATTAAAGAGTTTTTCCTATGCTTTTCCCCCCTAAAATTTTTATTCCATTTAATAAATTTTATTTGAGTAGCCATTAATCTTACGTTCAGTTATTTTTGTTTTGTTTTGAATATTTGGATATAATTTGTATCATTTTTAAAAAGAATATGTACTTTCTATCAGATTACATTTGAGTGTTTAGTATCAATCACTTGAACATATATGTACATGTATTTAGAATATTGTATCAAATAGATACTGTTTTTATTTCTAATACCACAGAGATTAAAGTGAAGGCCTTTTAATGAACGGAGTGTCTCCTCACTCTTCTTTGCCAAAACTGTTTGAAATATTTTAGCATCCTTATATTTTCACATGATATTCTATAAGCTTGTCTATGGTTTGCCGAAAAATTTCCTGCTACTTTGGTATAAATTGCATTATCAACTTGAATCAAATTCAAATTTTTGTTCTGTTGAGCCTGAGTCTTCCTGATAGAATAATGAACAGGTAGAATGTATTTATTCATTTATTTAGTTCTTTAGGGTTTTTATTTTCAGTATTTTTAAAATTTCAATATACACTATGGCTTAAAATACTGTTAATGATAGGATTTTATGCATGAATTATAATATATCTCAACAACATTCTCTCCACCAGTGTTCCCACTGAAACCCATTCAGATTCCCTACCATGATATCAATTCTATAGCCATGTGTTATTTCTGTATTGTTTCATTGTCATCATATGAGAGAGATTATTCTGTGTCTGTCTCTCTCCTTCTGATTCATGTCACAGATTATGGTCTCTTCAGAGCATTCCATGTAGTAACAAATGTTATGATTTAATCTTATATCCCAGAGGTATTCCATTGTGTATCACTGTATCACTGTCTTCCCGTTCATCATTGATTTGCTTGAGCAGGCACCAGTAACATCTCCATATGTCCTGTCTCATGCAAGTAGAGCCCAAGGACACCTGCTTGCTCCAGGAACATAAAGAGCCTCAAACCATTCCATCAGGTCATGGGAATGAGGTCTATACTGGTATTTGGCATATCAAATACGACATGGGTAACTTGCCAGGCTCTGCCGTGCAGGTAGCATACTCTTGTAGTCATCTCTAAATCCAGCATTTATTGATGAGCCATGCAGCTGAGACAGAAATCTCAGTCATAGTCATAATGCCTTATCACCATTAGTGTACAATTAAATATGAATACATTAGTACCCTTGTCTCTGATATGAATTCTTAACCTACATCCTCTCTCACTCCACCTAGATCTCATGAATATATTTTTATATCATTTGTATCAGGTACAGAAAGACTGTTTTCTTTAACCCTAAACATTTACAGTTTTAGCTATGTCCCCAAAACAATTAGACTTCTATTTCAACTCAGTGAAATGCTTCTCTGAATTCCAGAAATTAAGATGCTGCCAAAATTTTATAGATGGTTCCAGTAACCACCATGACCTAGAAACTTTCTGAAGCTTGACATGAACAAAACATAATTGGCCTGACATTTTGTCATTTACCCTGGTTGATATTTTGTCATATCTCTTTGAAACAAGATTTGAGGACCAGGAGTTAGTATATTTACTCAGCTCCTCATGACCATTGTAGTCAATATGATTTTCATTTCTATCACTATCACTATCACTATCTTCCTGTTGATCATCTATTTGCTAGAGTGGGCACAAGTAATATCTCCATATGTCCTGTCTCATGCTAGTAGAACCCAAAGGCATCCACTTGCTCCAGGAACATAAAGAGCCTCAAACTATTATATTAGGTCATGGGAATGACCTAATATAAATGTTACTGGTATTTGGCATATCAAATACTACACAAGCAGCTTGCCAGGTTTGCTGTGTGGGTGGCAAACTCTTGTAGTCTCCTCTAAATAAAGCAATTATTGATGAACCGCGATGCCACTAGCGGCCCACGCGAGCTGGGCTGTGATAGTCTGATCTGCTGGGTGGAGTTGTGACGAGAAAGAAGTCCGGATGTGGAAAATGGCGGCCTCCATGGAGTCGGGGAGGTCATCTGGCTTGTTGTGAGGCTCTGCTGGGGTGGCAGGCCAGGGCTAGAACCCGCCATGCCTCCCGGGTGCCTCATGAGCGACTGGGCACAGGGAGAGCAAGTAGCAGCTCTGCCCCATGTCTGAGGGTCTCTGGTTCAGCATACCTGGGCCAGATTGAAAAAAAAACTGCTGCAGAGTGGGTGTCAATGATCCAGGCTTTGATAGTCTGGTCTGCTGGGTGGAGTTGTGGCGAGAAAGAAGGAAGTCTGGATGTGTAAAATGGCAGCCTCCATGGACTCGGGGAGGTCATCTAGCTTGTTGTGAGGCTCTGCTGGGGTTGCAGGCCAGGGCTAGAACCCGCCATGCCTCCCGGGTGCCTCCACGGCGACTGGGCATAGAGAGAGCAAGTAGCAGCTCTGCCCCATGTCTGAGGGTCTCTGGTTCAGCATACCTGGGCCAGATTGAAAAAAAATTAAAAAAAAAACTGCTGCAGGGTGGGTGTCGATTATCCCTGCTGTGACAGTCTGGTCTGCTGGGTGGAGTTGTGATGAGAGGGAAGTCGGATGTGGAAAATGGCGGCCTCCATGGAGTCTGGGAGGTCGTCTGGCTTGTTGTGAGGCTCTGCTGGGGTGGAAAGCCAGAGCTAGCACCCCCCGCCGTGCCTTCCGGGCGCCTCATGAGCGACTGGGCACAGGGAGAGCAAGTAGCAGCTCTGCACCATGTCTGAGAGTCTCTGGTTCAGCATACCTGGGCTGGATTGAAAAAAAAACTGCTGCGGGTGGGTGTCGATGATCCAGGCTGTGATAGTCTGGTCTGCTTGGTGGAGTTGTGACGAGAAAGAAGTCCAGATGTGGAAAATGGTGGCCTCCATGGAGTCGGGAGGTCGCCTGGCTTGTTGTGAGGCTCTGCTAGGGCTAGAACTTGCCATGCCTCCCGGGCGCCTCATGAGCGACTTGGCACAGGGAGAGCAAGTAGCAGCTCTGCACCATGTCTGAGAGCCTCTGGTTCAGCATACCTGGGCCGGATTGAAAAAAAATGAATGAAAAAATTTTCATTAAAAGTAGCAGAAATAAAAAGGAGGGGGTAAAACTTTATGAATGGACGCTGCAGAATTTCATATCATCAGAAAGTTTGCTCTCTCTGGCTTCTGCCCTACAGTGCATAAGAATCTTACCAAGAAGTTAGGTGTCGTTACATACCAATCTACCTTTAAATCATATCTGCTTAATAATTCAGAGAAAGGAATGAGTAACTTCTCACCATGTTTAATGAATTAATGGTTCAGACTTAGGAAATATATACTCTCTTATACCACTCATATAGTTAAGGGAATGAAATAATGTGATGGGCATTCTTACCAGAATAACATGGAGTGTGGCGGAAGCTCGACAGTTCTCTATAGGAAGAAAGGGAACAAGTACACTGGGAAATGCAAACAGGTTTCTCTATTCCTCAAAATTGAACCCTAAAAGTTGGAGTGCTTAAATAAACAGAAATAGCATGAGACTGAGGTTCATTATTACCCTAAAGACCTTCATTTCTCCACTACCTTCTGTAGTTTCTCCTTATCAATTAGAGAAGAGAATAATAAAACATTTCCACCTTTTTATAGTGAAACATTTCAGAATAGCAGGAAATTGATGTATAAACAACACAGGTCTTGACTTCTGACTGATCTGAATCTATAGTATGGCTCTTTCTCTTTCTTGATAACCTCAGGCAGATTATTTGATATTGATATAAAACAAGGATAATAATACACACCTCAAAATAGGTTTTACTATTGTAAACATACAAGGACTTTACATGAGAACAGGGATAAAATCATGTCTGTATTTCTCTGTGATCACCCCCAAATAGTATAAAAAATAACATATGTTGGAGAGAAACAATGTTCACAGATAACTTTTTAGGCAGCTCATATATTCATGACTCAGGTCTAATAGAAGCAACCAGATCCTGAATTGAATGACAGGAACTGTGAGGTAGTTAGTACACTTTAGTGATCCCAGAGAAGAGCACAATAACAGTATGGAGCTTTGGTGCCTTAGTTCCCATTAAGCTATTTAAGGTCAAACTCCTCTCCCACCCCCCGCTTTGTGTCATGGTCAAAGTCTTGAGCTGGGTTAACAGGGCAGCTAGTTTATTATAAGGCTTGGGGTCTCTGTAGAGTAGTGATAACCTATATGTTTTTCCAAAATGAAAATTTTAAATACATTTTTTAAACACTTATCACTGTATCAATGTCTTCCCGTTCATCATCGATTTGCTCGAGCGGGCCCCAGTAACATCTCCATATTTCCTATCTCATGCTAGTAGAGCCCAAGGGCATCTGCTTGCTCCAGGAACATAAAGAGCCTCAAACCATTCCATCAGGTCTTGGGAATGAGGTCTATAATTGTTACTGGTATTTGGCATATCAAATACAACACGGGTAGCTTGCCAGGCACTGCCGTGCAGGTAGCATACTCTTGTAGGCATCTCTAAGTCCAGCATTTATTGATGAACCGCGTGGCCGCTGATAGGCTGGTCTGCTGGGTGGAGTTCTGATGAGAGAGAAGTCCGGATGTGGAAAATGGAGGCCCTCATGGAGTGGGGGTTCTTCTGGCTTGTTGCAAGGCTCTGCTGGGGTGGTGGGCCAGGGCTAGAACCCGCCATCCCTCCTGGGTGCCTCGTGAGTGGCTGGGCACAGGGAGAACAAGTAGCATCTCTGCCCCATGTCTGGAGTCTCTGGCCGGCATACCTGAGCTGGATTTTAAAAAGACTGCTGCAGGGTGGAACTTGATTAGCCGGGCTGTTAAAGACTGGTCTGCTGGTTGGAGTTCTGACGAGAGAGAAGTCCAGATGTGGAAAATGGAGACCCTCATGGAGTGGGGGGTCGTCTGGCTTGTTGCAAGGCTCTGCTGGGGTGGCAGGCCAGGGCTAAAACCCGCCATCCCTCCTGGGCGCCTTGTGAGTGGCTGGGCATAGGGAGAGCAAGTAGCAGCTCTGCCCCATGTCTGTGAGTCTAAAACACTTATTCGATATCTATAATCTAATCTATTAAAGGCAGTAACACAGAAAAGAATAATATTATTATAAGTCACCCCTGGCATCATCAATGAACCTCGTCATCTGTGGTAGGAGCAGGTAAGAAGCCAACTAAATGAGAAGCTGGGAAAGGAGCGGTACATTGGCTTATGCAAGAACTGAGCGAAAACATTAAAGAACCAAGTTCTTTCTCACCAGCTGATATCCTCAATCTGTCAGCGTTTGCCCTCAGGCCTTTCCTTTCATAAATTCAGGCTAACTACAGAGGTTCCAGTCATCACAATTTTACACAGCCTTGTCCAAAATCTTGAAGGATAAAATCAATATTTCCCCTAAGTCTTAATCTGTTCAGAGTGTCATAGCAAAATACTACAAACAGGACAATTTAAACAGGACATTTATTTTCACACAGTTATGTTTAAAAGTCCATGATCAAGGTACTGGTATATTTCATTTCTGATTGGCTCTCTCTTCCTAATTGTAGATAGCTGCCTTCTTACTGCCTTTTCATAGCTATTACCTTCTTACTGCCTTTTCACCTGGTCTGTCCATTTTAATACTATGGAGAGAGCATCATAATATATGTGGTGTGTGTGCATGTGTGTGTGTGTGTGTGTGTGTGTGTGTGTGTGTGTGTCCGTCCCTCTTCTTATAAGTATACTAGTACTGTTAGATTAATGCCCTTATTTTCTCTTCACAGGTCATATCTCTAAATATTGTCACATTAGTACTAAGACATCATTAGGTAGTCTTAAAGGGGAAGTGAGAGAACAACTTATTCCATAACACTATGTAAATATCCTGTTGAAAGTAAGTGCTTGTTCACTGCCAATCTCAAATTGAAACCGGTACTACATATGGTTCACCAATCGCTGCCAAGAGTGATCCCTAGCATAAAGCAAGAAGTAAGACCTAAGCACTGTCTAATGTGACCACAAAAGTTAAATAAATTAATTAAGGTATGGAAAGATAGTACAGTGGCTACGGTGCCTGCCTTGCATGAAGCCTATCTAATTTGATCCCTAGCATCCCATATGGGCCTCTGAGTATCACTAGGAATGACCTCTTAATGCAGAGCCAAGCATAAGCCCTGAACACAGTCAAGTTTGGCAATTTATAAATAAATTAAAAATAAATAAAGTCAAATATTTTGATTGAATGATTAAGATGTTCTCCAGAAGCCCCCAGTTGACTTCCCGTTAAGAAAGTAATATACTTTCAGTAGGAACAAAATTCCAATGACTATTAAACTAACAGAGTGGTCCATGTTAAGCTTTCTTTATTATACCAAAGGAGTGAAATCTATGTGAATTTGTTAACAGTAAGAAAGAGAGGGCCGGAGCGATAGCCCAGCGGGTAGGGTGTTTGCCTTGCAGCGGCCAGCTCATGCCGGCCTGGGTTCTATCCCGGCATCCCATATGTTCCCCAAGCGCCGCCAGGAGTAATTCCTGAGTGCAGAGCCAGGAGTAGCCCCTGAGTATTGCCGGGTGTGACCCAAAAAGCAAAAAAAAAAAAAAAAAAGAAAGAGAAAAAATGTAAGTCTGTGTGGGTGTAACCAGCACCATTGTGCACAGTACTGGTCATTAAAACAACTTTATACTTTAAGGGAATATTCAAAGTTAAAGGGAAAATTGTCTGAGAAAAAAAAACTATTTGAAAGAGGTGGCTTAAGATCTGATTCTCAAACCATTCTTGATTTACAATCAGACAAATCTTTTTACTGTCTTTTTACTGATTTTAATTGTTCAAAGCCAACAGAATAGTTGTTAGTATTGAATATAGAGGGCTTTTGAATAATGTTAATTAATATATCCTAAATGTAGAGATATCGGGGAGCCACTGGGCCCCTAATAATATCAAGAACCGAGTTCCCTTCTACCGCCAAAGCCAGCAGGGAATGGATGAAAACTCAGGAGCTTAGCACAGTTTTAAAGGCTTTTTACTAAAACAAGCTCCTCAGCTTCAATCCAAAATAATGGGATTCCCCAGACCTCTACTCTTGGTCAGAACTTAGACCATACATGAGAGCCCAAGTCTACCACCAAAGTGAGTCTTCATATTTCAAGTCAGTCCCCTTATATATTCAAAAGTAATCCTGTCTTCAGGGAGGCTCAAGTCAACAATGATCAACAAATAAGCTTCTAGGGGTATAAGGAGAGTAGTACCACCCAAGGGTGGGACCACACTTGTTTCAAGTCTAAAAAATTATTATGCGGGGACAATTCCCTTTTCTGAGATGATCTTTTATGTTAAAACACTGGAGAGAGTGAGAGAGCTGGTGTGAAGAAATAACTCTCAATAGATGTATATCCATGGGGAAAAACACCATAATTTAATGGGTTTCATGTACTCTAGATGGTGCACATAAGTTCTGTCTATTTTCTATTCTGCACAAGGTGATACTGAGTGTCTTGTCTTCTGTTTACTGAAAGGGTAATCCTCACCTATTTGAGGGCAAACTAGCATGAACCTTCCTTAATTGTAAATAATAGTCTCAAGGTAGCCAACGTGATAGTCTTCAGGTAAATTCTAACTGTCCTATGCTGGGACCAGTGAGTATAAAAAGGAACTGTGCCCAATCTTTATAACATTGAAATCATAGTAGAGATTATAGTAATCTTCCAGAAGTTACTGATTCAGAGTCAAAATGACTCTTGTAGCTGCCACACCCTCCATCACTGTTTACACAGAAGAAAGATCTAATTTGCATTAACCCTGGCTTAAGAACCTGTAAATAGATTAACCTGTGAGTGCAGTAAACAGCAAAGCTCCCAAGCTAGCTAGGCCTGTCATCCAACATAGAGACTTCATTCTGTTTTCCTAAACATCTTCCTAAACTCTGGGTAAAACAACCAAAATTTATCTGAATAAATTTAGATATTGACATCTTTATTTAATAATTAATAAAGTATTCAGCACCCTTCTATGAAATAAAAGCACTCTGTAATGCTTATGCACCAACGGTCACTTTTACAATCAAAAAATGGGATGTACAGGGACATCAGCAAAAGCCAAGAATATTTCCAGCAATGCCACCTTTCAGTAAGGAAGTATAGTCTCAAAGTTCATGGTCGGGGCAGAGAAGAGGAAGGCAGATCCATATACTCAAAATAAGTTACTTACCTGAATGGTCATAAGTGGTATTTTTTCTTATTTTTTAAGACACCATGATTTACAACATTATTCATAGTTGAGTTTTAGACATACATTGTTGTAACACTGGTCCGACCTCCTTTTCCTTCACCAGTGACTTGGGTTCCCTCCCACCCATCCTGGAGCCTACCTCTTTCACTTTGTTTTAAGTGTTTTGTTGAGGTTTGAATGTCTGCTTTCATTGTTATTGACTGTGCCTTTGGTGGTAGCTGTACCACCATATCACCCATGAACCTGAGACTCTTGACCCCGGCCTCCATGTGTCCTGAATGCTTTTCTTCCCCCTCGATTTTCCATCCTTCTTCTCCCTATACTCTGGGATCAGGAGTAATCTCAGTGATCCCCCCCCTTACAACACTGTATTCAATAATCCTGTTATTTTACATACCATAAACATCTTAGGGTATGTAAAATAACAAGGAATTTTACATACCACAGTTAGGTGAGATCATTCTGTGTTTGTCTTTCTTTCTCTGGCTTACTCCAATTAACGTATCTTACAGTTCATACAAGTTGCAGCTAATTGCATGGTTTCATTATTCTTTGCAATTGCATAGTATTGCATTGTGTATATATACACACCACATCTTTATGACCCCCTCAGCTGTCACTGGACACCTATGTTGATTTTGTTCCATCACTGTATCACTGTATCACTGTCTTCCCGTTCATCATCGATTTGCTCGAGCAGGCCCCAGTAACATCTGCATATGTCCTGTCTCATGCTAGTAGAACCAAGGGCATCTGCTTGCTCCAGGAACATAAAGAGCCTCAATCCATTCCGGAATGAGGTCTATAATTGTTACTGGTATTTGGCATATCAAATACAACACGGGTAGCTTGCCAGGCACTGCCATGCAGGTAGCATACTCTTGTAGGCATCTCTAAGTCCAGCATTTATTGATGAACCGCGCGCCGCTGATAGGCTGGTCTGCTGGGTGGAGGTCTGACGAGAGAGAAGTCCGGATGTGGAAAATGGAGGCCCTCATGGAGTGGGGGTCGTCTGGCTTGTTGTGAGGCTCTGCTGGGGTGGTGGGCCAGGGCTAGAACCCACCATCCGTCCCTGGCATGAGCAGCTGAGCAGCTGGTCACAGGGAGAGCCAGTAGCAGCTCTGCCCCCTGTCTGCGAGTCTCTTTTTGTTCCATACTTATAGAAAACAAGAACAAGGTAGCACATTAAGTGCTTTGTAGACCGGGAGGTGTAAAAGTGGTCATATATTCCCTCCAGAAAAGATTCTTTGAGGCATACTCTGTGTTATATATAATCCTAATTTGTTGGGGATGCCGCTGAGGTCCCCAGCAGTGCCAGGAAGCGAGATCCCTTTTACCTCCGAAGCCTGCAGGGAATGGATGAAGACTCGGGAATACGATGCAGTTTTAAAAGGCTTTGCTTATCACAGGTTCAGGCATACAAGTCAGCAATTGAAAAACCCTGTGCTTAGGATTCCCGGCTAAAACCCCAGCCAGGTGTAGGCCAAGATGGTGGCCACCACGTGTTAAGGCCCTATAGAGAGGAGACAAAGACAAGATTCCCAAGAAGAGTGCGAGCCCCAAAAGAGAGCCCAAAAAGAGAAACAGAGAGAGAGGAAGCAGCCTAGTTTTATACCCCTGCAACTTAGACCTCCCACTATTATGGGAAGCAGCAGGGTCAAATGCCCTCAGGTAATTTCTCCCAGCACCTCACCTAGGCCCTTTTATATACTAATGTCTTGAGCCAAGATATGCCTGGAAATGCCTTTATAGGGTAGAGAAGGGGGTTTCTGAGATGGCATTCCTCTGTACCAAAGACTATACTAATGCCAGTTAAATATTTCTCCAAACCTTCACAAGAGTCTTGTATACTTCATGGTAGTTTTGTATTTTAGTTGTCTTTGAGTTATCAGGGAGCCATGTTTGCTTGATTGGAGGCAAACAGCATTTCTCTCTGGGCTAATTACTTAAGAGATCCAACGTGGCCAGGCAAATATGCTGGTAAGATCTAGCTAGTCCCACGATGATTGTGGTAGCATGAGAGATTATTTATACCAGCCAGTACAGAATCACTGTCACTGTCACTATCTTCCCGTTCATCCTCGATTTGCTCGAGCGGGGACCAGTAACATCTCCATATGACCTGTCTCATGCAAGTAGAGCCCAAGGGAACCTGCTTGCTCCAGGAACATAAAGAGCCTCAAACCATTCCATCAGGTCATGGGAACAAGGTCTATAATTGTTACTGGTATCTGGCATATCAAATACGACACGGGTAGCTTGTCAGGCTCTGCCGAGTGGGTAGCATACTCTTGTAGTCATCTCAAAATCCAGCATTTATTGATGAACCACGAGGCCTGCGAGCCGGGCTGTGATAGGCTGGTCTGCTGGGTGGAGTTCTGACGAGGGGAAGTCTGGATGTGGAAAATGGAGGTCCTCATGGAGTGGGGGGTCATCTGGCTTGTTGTAAGGCTCTGCTGGGGTGGCGGGCCAGGGCTAGAACCTGCCAGACCTCCCGGGCACCTCATGAGCGGCTGAGCACAGTAAGAGCCAGTAGCATCTCTGCCCCATGTCTGTCTCTGGATCAGCATACCTGATCAGTACAGAATACATGGTCAGATAAACTGCCACAATTAAACTACCCCCTTATCTATGAAGTGATCTGCAGGAGGCAATCCAGGGCAGATGCAGTGGCTTTTAGGCTTTTAGGTGCCCTGCAACACTAATTCTTAGGATTTCTGAGAAGAGCTGAATGGTTTTTTGCTTTGAATCACTGTATCACTGTATAAATGTCTTCCCGTTCATCATCTATTGTCTCGATTGGGCACCAGTAACATCTCCATATGTCCTGTCTCATGCTAGTAGAGCCCAAGGGCACCTGCTTGCTCCAGGAACATAAAAACCTCAAACCATTCCATCAGGTCATGGGAATGAGGTCTAAAATTGTTACTGGTATTTGGCATATCAAATACAACACGGGTAGTTTGCCAGGCTCTGCCGTGCAGGTAGCATACTCTTGTAGTCATCTCTAAATCCAGTATTTATTGATGAACTGCGCAGCCACAAGCGGCCGCGAGCCGGCTGTGATAGGCTGGTCTGCTGGGTGGAGACCAGCAGCATTTGGTTTTGAATGAAACTCTTAATTTATGGGCTGATACATAATACAGCAAGTGAGGTGTGTTTGCCTTGCATGTGACTGTCTTGGGTTTAAGCCCCAGCACCCCAATGTTCTCTGAGCCCACCAAAAGTGATCTCTGAATACGTAGTCAGTAGTAAATCCTGAGTACTGTTGGTCATCGCCACCAAACAGGGAAAAAACCCTCCTAATTTCTATAGGAATGATCTCATAAGTACAAAAACTGTGATGGAAAATATATGAGGAATCTAATCTGGGGGTCAGGGAGAGAGCTCAAAGGACTAGATCACTTGCTACCCTGCATGTTGTCAAGAGTTTTCCCTGAACCCCTTGGTTTAGGGATCAACACAACCAGCCTCCCACCTCTACCCAAATAACTGCTGAACACAATACTCTAGATTCATTGGTTTGAAATTTCACCTTGGCTGAGACTAAAACTGCAAATAGTTTCATTACATTCCATATGCAGTAGTGTTGTGGCCTTACATTGCTCATTATGGGGCCGACTTTTGTTTTTGTTTGGCAGCTACTGTTGGTAGTGCTCAGGTGCTATTTTGCATCAGTTCTTAGGCATCACCATTGACAGTGCTTGGGAGACTAGTGGTGCTGGGGATTGAGCCAGGGTTCAGGTGCATGCTAGACAGGCAATATACCCACTAGCACCTGGCCCAAACATCTTTTTAAAAACTTATTTATGTCTTCATATATTTATATCCACTAAAATCAATTTCTTCAGTTGAATTACGGAGAAAAAAAATTTCTGACAGGTTTTCATTTAAGGATCAAATAAGACAGTAGGAAATTTGTGAAGTGTGGTGCATTGTAGGATCAAATACATAGAAGACATATGTTAAAGCTGAAGAGATCAGAAAATGTTCCAAGAGTTTTGAAGCTAAAAAGAGGAGCATTAGGATATAGTTAGACATAAAAGGAAAGAAAAAAAGACTACGGAGTTAACCATGACTCTTTCCAAAAAATAATCACCTACAACTAATCTTGGGAAAAGAACAGAGGAATATATTATTTCTTACTTGTAAGCATATGTGTTCAAAGAATCAGACTTCAGAGCAAATGGAGTTTATATGTTTTTTAAATAATTATTTTATTACTAATGACCATAGAAAGTTATTTCTTGAGATGAAATATATTGGTATCCATGCTATGAACATTAGGGAAATAGCAACCAAAGTTTTAGAATAATGCTTATGTTTCAAAGATAAGGTAATTGTGGGATTTGAAAGACCAATTTAATTTTGAAACTATTTAGACTATAGGTTAAATGCTATAAAATACATAGCCTGTTACAAAGAAATTTTTCCTCAGGCAGTCAAACCCAAAAAATTCCATTGAGTCTTATTTTGAGTTTACCAGTCACACCACTCTTCAAAATAGGACTCAGATTAGTAAGCAGCCATCAATTTCAGTGGTAGACACTCCATCAGCTAAAACAACAACAATAACAAAAACTCAACCCTGAAGATTCAGATGATTGTTTCATTATGTAAGAGCTGTGTTTTTAAATTAAGGTATATGCATTAATTTAGACAAAGAACATTTAATTACAAGAGTGTAGCATAGTTTAGTGTGTACTATAAACCACAAATTTAATCCCTAGCACTCTGCATGATCCCTTGAGCACCACTAGGAGTGAGCCCTGAGGACCAAGCAATGTATAGCCCCTGAGACAACAAGTACTGACCTAGAAATAAGAAAGAAAAGAAGGGAAGGGGAGAGGTGAAGAAGGGAAAGAAAGAAATTTATGCTACTCAATTGTGATATTTACTGGGAAATGTTGAGAATGTAATTATGCTCTTTCCAAAATATGATATTGCTCCATATAGTTTCATGTAATAATTCTCTAAATTTCTGTACAGTTTCTGTGTTACATTTAATTAATTTCCTACAATTTTCTGTATTACAGTGAGTTAACTACACTGAGTTGGTTTCCTACAATTAATATATTCATTCACCAGTTAATGAACACTTGGATTTTTTTCACCCTTCACAAACACTGGACTACTTTGAAAATTGTTCTTATGTATATAAAAAATGGATAGGGCAAGAGAGATAGTACATGATTAAGGTGCTTTGCACTCAGTTAACCCCAGTTCAATCCCTATTTCTATATGTTATATCACCAAAAGTGATCCTAGAGCTCTGAACAATGAGTCATTGAGTATGACCCACAAAACAATATACATATATAAAACAATACAATGCCTATAAATATAATGTATAATACTATATATAACATAATATAGTTATAATACAGATATATATGTACATATATAATACAATACAATATGTTTATGCATAATTTTGTGACACTTAGATAAATATGTAGAAATGGAATCCTGTCTTGTTTGTGTATCTATAAGGAGCTAAAATCATTTTACAGTTCAGTATTTATTTGTATCACTTTGTAACATCATTTGTAGTCTATGAGAATTCCTGCTTCTCATTTCATTTAAAAATTACAATTGTTACTGTCTTTCTCTTATTCCCAACTATTTTATTTAGTAGGGATGGTGATATTTAGTAGGTATTCCTGAATCAACCAGATGCCATTGGGCTACATTGGCACGTGATAGGGTCCAATGGAAATGTTACTGGTGCCCGCTCGAGCAAATCGATGAATAACGGGATTAAAGTGATCAAGTGATCAAGGGATGGTGTAGTATTTCCTACGGTTTCTGTTCATTTTCCCTTATATAAATTTTGGCTCTTTTCTCACTAACTGGGAAGCATCATGAATTCAGTAGAAAATGCCATATATGGAGATGCCAGTATCTCACCTGTATTATCTTTTAATTGCATGAATTAAAAAGAAAAATTTATGTTTAGAATTTAAATGTAATGCTGCCTAGAGGAAAATAAGAACAGAGTTCTGATTCCCTGCTTCCTGTCTTCCCCACACTGTAAACTTCAGTTTATATTTATCATTCACGAGAAGCATAACATTCTCAATAAAGGGAATATTTACATTGACATAATAGTTTGTTATACCACTTCTGGGAATATACCCTGGAGATCCAAAAACACACAGCAGAATCACTATCTGCATTTCTGTACTCATTGCATCTCTATTCACTATAACCAGAATCTGGAAACAATCAAAATGCCCGAGAACAGACTACTGGCTAAAGAATCTGTGGTACATATACATAATGGAATACTATGCAACTATCAGAAAAGACAAAGTCATGAAATTTACCTGTAAATGAAGACTATCATGCTGAGTGATATTAGTAGAAGGAAAAGGACAGATATAGAATGACTGCATTATTAATGGGATATAAATATATATCAATGTTCTACTAATTGTGGGAAATGGTAACACCAGACTAGAACTCAGCATTGAATATACACAAAAGACTTACATGATAAACCCTAAATGTCTGTAGGGCAAGCCACATTGTGGAAGAGAAGAGAGAGAGAGAGAGAGAGACAGAGAGACAGAGAGACAGAGAGACAGAGAGAGACAGAGATAGAGAGACAGAGATAGAAAGAAAAGAGGAAAAGAAAAAGTGCCTGCTATAGAGGCTGGTTGGTTGTGGGTGGGAGGGATGTGGGGACATTACTGATGGGAATAGGACCTTGGTGGGTGACAGGTGCTGGAACACTGCATGACTGAGACCCAATTATGAACATCTTTGTAATTCTCATGGTGGTATAAAATTTTTTTCAAATTTTAAAAAATAGTTGGCTTTTTTTTTGTTTTCTGGGTCACACTTGGAAATGCTCAAGTGTTCTTCCTGACTATGCATTCAGGATTTACCCCTGGAGGTGCTTGCAGGACCGTATGGAATAACGGGAACCCGGGAAGACAAATGCCCTACTAGCTGG
The DNA here is from genome assembly GCA_021461705.1 of Cryptotis parvus. Taxonomy (NCBI): domain Eukaryota; kingdom Metazoa; phylum Chordata; class Mammalia; order Eulipotyphla; family Soricidae; genus Cryptotis; species Cryptotis parvus. Next base: position 24,754 of record JAJIBD010011018.1, read on the forward strand.
ACTATTGTGCCGGCCCCTTAAAATGATAGTTAAAAGTAACAAGCCATTTGTATTTTAGTGGCATATGATAATTACCAACATGACTACTGAACATGGGAAAAATCATTTTGAACTTTAGGCTTTACCTGAGGCTGAATCATTCTTAGTGTGAAAAAAAACTGCCATTAATTTATCATAAGATATTTTGGTTAGGTGGATGCTGAATAGTAATAGGTGTATAAGCAAAGGGCTGGGATAAAGATGAACTGAAATTCTCAGAACTTCTATAGTCAAAGGGGTGACTAAAATGGGATCTGTAAAATACACTAATACACTCAGGTTTAATTCCACAAAGCAAATAACTCATTTGTTTGTTTGTTTGCTGTTTGTTTGTGTATAATACAATACAATACTTGCTTAGGTTAATGCCTGGCTCTGTGCTCAGGACTGACTCCTGGGGGTGCTAAGGAGACAGACAAATGTGATCTTGCCAGGAACTGAACTTGGATCAGCCTTCTCCAAAGAAAATCACTGTATCACTGTCTTCCCGTTCATCATCAATTTGCTTGAGCGGGCACCACTAACATCTCCATATGTCCTGTCTCATGCTAGTAGAGCCGAAGGGCATTTGCTTGCTCCAGGAACATAAAGGGCCTCAAACTATTCCATCAGGTCATGGGAATGAGGTCTATAATTGTTACTGGTATTTGGCATATCAAATAAGACACAGGTAGCTTGACAGGCTCTGCCGTGCAGGTGGCATACTCTTGTAGTCACCTCTGATCTCCAGCATTTATTGATGAACCACGCAGCTGCAAGTGGCCGTGTGACCCGGGATGTGATAGGCTCAGCCAGAATTAACCCCTGAGAATCGTTGGGTGTGACCCAAAAAGCAAAAGCAAGCAAGCAAGGGGCCAGAGCAATAGCACATGGGGAGGGCATTTGCCCTGCACGCGGCCTACCTGGATTCAATCTCCACCATCCCATATGGTCCCTCGAGCACCGCCAGGAGTAATTCCTGAGCAAAAGAGCCAGAAGTAACCCCTGAGCATCGCCGGGTGTGACCCAAAAAAGCAAATAATAATAATAATAATAATAATAATAATAATAATAATAATAATAATAATAATTGGCTATATAGAAATTTTCAATATAGTGTACTTTATTTATTTGTCACAAATTGAAATTTGTTCAAATATAATGTTTCCATATAAATAGAACTTAAAGATACATTTGAACACATACAATATATAATACAGATAACATATACTACTATATATTTTCTACTTCCTACTTGGAGGCGTATGTATATAACTACCTGGAGACATACATATGTGTATATATAAATAAATATGTATGTCTATATGTACTTCAAGTAAAAATTCCTTGAGAGGGAGATGAAAATCCTCCTCTCCTCAGTGAATTCGCTGCTGAAGGAGAAGAACATGAGAATCTGAAGCAGAAACATGTGGGCATCTTGCAAGGCAGGGTCTGGTGCAGCCCAAGGCTATAGTCAGAGAGGCATTTTCCTTCAGCCAGTGCTGGGATTCAAATCACATGGAAGATGGTATTTCCTACTATCCTTCCAACTTTCATGACATGCACAGGGTCAGGTTCTAGGCTTAGAGAGTGACGGGAGTGTCTACTAGGTGATTTTCATTGTAGTCAATGTACCCCTCACACTAAAAAGTGGGCTTTCTTAACTCTGAAATCAGGTGTTAACCTCATTTTCCTCTTCCTCAACTCTCATCTGCATGACATGTGTACACTGTTAAGCATCGCTCAAAATCCTCTTCCTTCTGGGAATTCCTTCCTTACACTTCACTCTGCTAGATATGGGAACATCTATTTGTCATCCTGCTAAATGGGGGGAACATCCATTGTTACTCTGCTGGGTATGGTAACATCTACTATTACTGTGCTAGGTGTGGTAACAGCCACTGTTACTCTGCTAGGTGTGTAACATTCATTGATACCACAAGAGGATACCAGGCACACATACTTGAATGCTAAGTTAAGAGATGTGATCACAGAGCAGAGCTGGGGAAAATGGTAACACAGGGACTCCCAGAAACTACCCAGTTTTTGGAAAACATATGTACCTTCAGTTGGAGAGAAGCTTATGTTTGCAATAATGTTTGTTTACCCAAAAAGTGAAGATGATGGTTCATAAAATCCCCTGTATATAAAAACTCAGAACAGTGTCATTCATACCAGCCAAAGGAAATGAAAAAGCCATCATCAAGTGAAAAACCAAGATATAGATCATTCATGCAACAAATTGCTACCTAGAAATTAAAAATAAATATCCACTTGTATCTAATGTATGTAACAACTTGGATACATGTTAGAAACATGCAGAATGGGGGTAGCGATACACCAGAGCATCATTCTGTTTATGCAGAATTCTAGAACAGTCACCCCTAAACTGCAGGGACAGAAAGTTACTGAGCATTTGCTTGTGAACAAGGAGAGAGGTGTGCAGCCAAGGGTGTCAGGGAGCCTTGTGGGAGAAGCACACAATCAATTCTGTACTGGTGAGTCTTACTGACCAAATTTTTTGGAAACAAAGAATATGCATATGTGCAAAAGTATCTTTACTGCAAGTTCTATTTATATTGAAATGTGAATAGACAGCTTTGTAAATATATATATATATATATATATATATATTATGTATTTCAGCATCTACTGTGTATTACAATATGTATCAAATACAGAAAGATACTGTATTGCAAGTCATATAAAGCTAATTATCATATGTTGGGGAGCCACTTGGGTCCCAAACAGTATCAGGACAGAAGTTTTCTTCTACCTCCGAGGCTGTGGGGGGAACAGATGAAAACTCACGAGTCCGGGCGCAGTTCCAAAAAAGGTTTTCAATAGTACAAAAGCTATACCACCGCAATCCAATAAAATGAAAGAACTCTAGCTCTGGTCAGAACTTAGACCATACATGAGAGCCCAAGTCTCCCACCAAAAAAGAACCCACCAGAGAGTCCCACCAAAGTGGATCCCAAAAGAGAGGAGTCTTATCATAGAGGGTCCTACCAGAAAGGAGTAAGGAGTCCTACCAAAGAAAATACCTACACATTTTCACTATCTCTGTGGCCTCAAAGTTCATAGTAGAACTAGAAATCCTCTTTTAGCATTAAATCTTAAATTCTAAAAAGATATACAAACCTGTCACATAATCTTTAACCATCACTTATGTGGGTACTTACCCATTATAATCCTCAATGATCTCAATAGCCTGAAACATTTAAAAATACATGTTTGATTAGTGCACATAGTGTCTCTTCTTAGTAACTATTGCTATTTGGAAATTTTAGCTACTGAGCAAAAAAAAAAAACAAGAACATTATGCTTTTCAAAGTAGTAGTGATTTTTTTATAGTCTTATTGAGTCACCACAGTTTTAAAATACAAAAGTTAGTAGATTTTATTTATGGCCTAGTACCCACCAACATAATCTTTATCAAAGATGAAGAAATTCTAATTTAAAAAATATTGATTAAATTACACCCTTTATTATTGAATGCTACCCTAGCTTTGCCATCTCTCATTATAAACATCTATTCACTTTATGAATAACTAGTGGTTTCAGTGCACCCAAAAGCCTATCAATTGAGAGACACAGTAGTGGGCAGAGAAAGAGCTTTCTGGGCAATAAGCCAGCCAGTTGGAAGATGGTGGACTCCTGTCCTCAAATAACCATCTTGCTTGTGTGGTTGCAAAAAAACAGTTTTATAGAAAAAAGAATGAAGGAATTAATCACTATAATCTCCCTTAATGCCACTGTACTCTTTTCTTCAAAGTCTGAAACCACACATTAGAAATGCTGAGTGCAACAATTTTATATGGCAGCGTGGAAAAGTCAAGCCCCTTTCAAGTGAGGCATTAGAATTGAAGACAACAGTAAATTCAGAAGGTGTATTTGAAAACACTTATCCAGGACACCAAAAGAAAACTAATGACAAAGCTTATGTAAAGGAAACCCACACAAATAGGCTATTTGAAATATGCCTGTTCCTGAGCAGTTCAGCTATGATAATGTGACTGGTTCCATAGTGTCAAGATCCCCAACTGCTTTCCTAGTCACTTTTCCAGCCTCAAAACTTTATTTCTATGGTTTAAAATGACCTTTTCAAAGTCAGAGAGATGTTTCAAAAGGCTGAATGCATGCAGGATGCTCAGGTTTCATCACCAATATTAGATGGTTTCAGGATTTATACCCAGAGTGACCTCTTTATCTCAAATCCTGGAGTAGATGCTGAGTACCACAGGGCAACCCAGCAACCAAATATTTTAAAACATTTTAAAACTTCAAAAGTAAAATGATTGTTTCAGTTTCTGTTATAACAACCCCTTTCTATTAGCAAGGGAAAAAAAAAAAAAAAGAAAAGTCCCATAGAACTTACCCTTTGAGAGAAGGGAAAGCGACTTGGTCACTCCTATTGGTACTTAGGGGATTGGTGTGTGGTGCCAGGGATTATATTGGGTTGGCTGTACGCAACAAAAAACAACGTTCTCTGTGTTCTCTGGACCCAGTTTACTCATTTTGTTATAAACAGCACCACGTTCTCACCAACTGAACTAACCAGACAATCTCATTTTGTTATACACAGGACTTTCAACTGCATACATCCGATTGCATTGTATTTATTATCACTTAATTATAAGAATGAAGGTAGACTCAAAAGATGCTTAGAAATATAGTTTTTAATTAAGATACCAAATAACTATCTTTCATTTTTGTTATGTTGATTAAAGGAGTAATAGATACAAGGATCACCATTGATCTCGATGCTGTATCATAGAAATGTATAAGTGAACAACATTGTGCTGATTTTTGCCATTTCTCCTTTGCTTCTTGGAGAGTCACAAAAATGACAGAACTTTATAAATTTTATTACCTAGACTATATTTTTCTTTTCTTACCACTCATATAGTTCAGTCTACCAATGACAATGCCAGTAACCAAAAATAATCTTCATAACTTTATCTACCTTCATATCTTACTTCCCTATATACACTTTGAAGTTATGAAGTTACCTTCATAACTTACTTCCATATACACACTTTGGTCAATCCATAAAGAGACCCCTATTTCTCGGGGACAATTCCTATCTCAAAATTTGAGTAAGTTTGGGGATAGAGAGGTAGTATAGCAGATAGGACTCTTGCCTTGTATGTAGCCAACCTGGGTTTGATCCCCAGTATCACATATGGTCACCTGAACATATGTAATTTTGTTTTGTAATTCCTGAGTGCAGAGCCAGGAATAACACCTGAGCATCACAGGGTATGGCCCAATAACAAAACAAAAATTAGGATAAGTTCATGACCAGTACTATTTTTTCTCCCATTCTAAACTTATTATCCACTAACCTGAGATAGTAGAGATTTGCTCATTATTAGTATTCTATAGCCTGTTGGAATAAATGTTTATCTTTTTTGGAATAAATGTTTAAAAATTTACTAAGAACTGGATAAATAAAACTAATGATCAATTTTACTTTATGCATTTGATGCAGAACAATTCAGAATAGCTTAAGGAAGTATATGAAGTTGAATCAAAGGTACCAGTGAAAGTGATGCTAGGATGCCTCTGTGAAGTTTCTGTTAGAAAATCAAATAGCTGGAGGAGGAAAGATTTGTGGTTCAATATCTATGGGCATATAGATACCAGAGAAGAAAATCTTAGGGAAAGTACAGATATTTTTCAGTTTTTCTAAAGTTTCAGTGTGTAATAATTGGAAATTATTACATAATTTCCAAATAGTTTGGAAACTCTAGAAAAGACTCTTTAGTATGATAATCTTTAGTGTGTGGAAATTTGTTGGGTTATACTCTACTTGCTAGCCCTGGATTTTTGCACTGCTAATGAGGGATTGTCTTTCTCCTTCCTATAAGCCTTTAGCCTATGTTTAGGCCAAGGGAATGGTTTCTTCTGTAAAAACAAAAAGATGTTAGGAAGCTCAGTGGTGAGGGTTTCCGTCATATTTTCCAAATATAACCCTTAGTAACATTCAGATTGATTTTACCCAAAAGAAGGTCCTCTATGAGGGACTGAATGGTACCAAAGCTAATTCTGACCTTGCTCTAATCTTTGTGTTAGAGCAGGACTTATCTAAAAGTTGTCCCATTTTGTAACCAGGGTGCACTCTTTCCTTTGTACCATCCAAGGAAAAAAATGAGGCAGACTGTCAATTTCCAGTCTTTTAAGGTGAATAAAGTCAAGAACAATCATTTGGGATGAATGGAAGCCAAGGGCAGTGTCTAGCAGAGTTTACTATTCTTCAGTCCTTTTAGGCCAGTTTCAGTTTCCATCTTATAATGGTTTGACCTTAACTGTATTTAATATTATTCTGGTGTTCAAAGCAATATGCATTCACTACAAAGTATATGTTGAGTATTCAGCTATAGAATTTGTTGTGCTTTTAATGTAGAATTCTAGAAATTAGAAATAATACTTGCATTTTATTTAATTTTTAAGCCGGGTTTATTAAATACTGAATTTAGAATACTGTTGATATTCACACTATTACAAGACAATTTGTCTTGGATGATTTTTCTCTATGGGGAGTTCTCTGAATATGTTTAAAATAAGGTGTAATAAGTTATACTGTCCTGTTTTCTGTATCTGTTTAGATGTGAGGTAAGGAGGGAGTGCATAATTAGGAATAGGGGCCACACACAGAAGTTCTCTTGAGTAACTCCTAGCGGTGCTTAGGGAATCATTTTGTACTGTGGGTTGAACTGGGATCAGCCACATGCAAGCAAGTACCTTATCCTGTACTGTCTCTCTAACCCTGGACTAGATGTCTTATATTTTTATATCACTTGATCACTTGAATCCCATTATTCATCGATTTGCTCGAGCGGGAGCCAGTAACATTTCCATTGGACCCTATCATGTGCCAATGTAGCCCAAAGGCATCTGGTTGATTCAGGAATATGAAGAGCCTCAAACCTTTCCTTCAGGGTCTTTACAAGGAAGTCTGACCATCTTGTAGGTGGGCGGCCACGTGATCTTTTGACATCCCGTGGGATCCAGTCGGTAATGGCTCTAGTCCAGCGGTTGTCTCCAAATCGCATTACATGTCCAGCTCATCTGATTTTTGATGCCTTGGCAAACGAGACAGCATCCCTGATTCTGGAATAGCGACAGAGGTCAGAACTCCGGATTCTTTCTCTCACTTGAATGAGGCGCGATATTCCAAGCATAGCTCTTTCAATTCCTCTCTGGAGACAAGAATAGCATTCTCATCCTGCTTTCAAAGGGCCCACGTCTCTGAGGTGTATGTTAATGCAGGGAGAACGGTGGAGTCAAAGAGATGTGCCCAGAGCCGGAGGTTCTTTGTACTTTTAGCTATTTCTTCAATGCCTTTGAAGGCATTCATGCCACTCTCTTCCTGCTGCGCAGCTCAGGTCTTAGGTTGTTCATCATGTTGAATTCTCAACCTAGGTACACATAACTGCTGCATTCAGAGATGTTTGTTCCATTGAGAGTGAATGGGGCCTCAGGAACTAGTTTATTCTTCATGGACATTGTTTTCTTTAGCTGTAGACCTATCTTTCCACATTCTCGGTCAAAGTCAGCCAGCATTTTTGCCGCTTGGCTAATGTTTGGTGTTATTAAAACGATGTCATCAGCGAAATAGAGGTGGTGTAGTTGCCGACCATCTATCTTCACTCCCATTCCTTCCCATTCTGATTGTCGCATGATGTTCTCAAGGGTGGCACTGAAGAGTTTTGTGAAATGGTATAACCCTGTCGAACCCCTATTTTGACATCAATGATCACTTCTTTGTAGAATGGTGAGATCCTGATGGTGAATCTGTAATACAGCTCACAAAGGATCTTGATGTATTGGGTTTGAACACCTTGTTTGGCTAGGGCTTCAATGACTGCTTCAGTCTCCACAGAATCAAAGGCTTTCTGTAAATGAATGACCGTGAGACAGAGCAGCATCTTGTACTCCCTACAAACCTCGATGAACTTGGTTACTGTGTAGATATGGTCGATTGTGCTGAATCCTATCTGGAAGCCTGCTTGCTCGCATGGTTGTCCTTCATCTAGTGTTCTGCTAATCCTGTTCAGGATGACTCGTGTAAACAGCTTGTAGATGACAGACAAGAGGCAAATGGGGCGATAGTTGCCACTGTCGCCGAATGTCTCCCTTCTTGAACAGTAGAACTGTCCTGCTGGTTTTCCATTGGGAGGGCATCTTGCATTCGGACAGGTAGCGTGTGAAGAGCCGAGCTAGTGTATTGATGAGTACCGATGGCAGATTCTTCAGGTGTTCAGGTCTGACTTTGTCTGGGCCTGGTGCTGTTCCCTTCTTTACCAACGAGATGGCATGTCTGATTTCAGAAGGGAGAACTTTGGAATGACATATCCATCCTGTGGAATTTGGTATGTGGGCAGGTGGATGTGGCTATCAAAGAGATTTGAGTAGAAGTCCTGGATAATCTTCTCCATTACCTTTCTGGAAGATGTGATAGATCCATCAGGGCGTCGGAGGGCAATCATCTTGGTCTTATAGTTGGCTAAGGACAGGCGGGCAGTGCGAATGCTTTTCCCGGATTCTGCTGCATCTTCCAATATTTCTGCTCTTCTGTCTTTGAGGTCTTCTTTTATCGCTTCTCTGCACCGTTTAGCAAGCTTGGACATTAGCATTTGGTCTCCTGAGGCTCGCGCCTTGCCATGTCGGCGAATGAGCTCGAGAGTTTCTGAAGACAGGCGTTCTTTTGTGTTTTTCTCTCTCTCGGCATTCTTCGCACAATCATGGAGGTGCTGAACCAGTCGGTTGTATTCTTCATCGATGTCGTCAATGATGGTATCTTCCCATGTTGCTGCAATGGTGCCAAAGAGTTCCCAGTTGGTGGTCGTTCTGGGAGTTCTCTTCTTAAACTTTGCAGCCTTTTCTCCCGTTGCGGGAAGTAGAATTTTGCACGAAGGGAGAGGGTGTTCTGATCCTGTTTGGAATTTAGGGACAACAGCTACATTGGTCAGACAAAACCGTCTATTGAAGATCGGAAGTGTAATTGACCTATTCGGTTTGTTAGGCATTCAAATTATTTTTTATTTATAATGGATGTTACCTTATAATTTCATTTTTTGTGGAAGAAGATCCATGTATCAACTCTTACAAAGATTTAAATACAAGGAACCAAATATTGTTTTAAAAATTCTCCATTAATTCTGAAAATACATATCTGATTAAAAATGTTTCCATATTATTATAATGGAAATTAATTTCATTATTATATTTCTTAGGGTGCTAACCCTGTGGGTTCTTTAGAGATTGAACAAATAAATAAGCACCTGGGAAGTTAATAAGAAAAACAATCAAAAAGTTCATTGATAACTTGTTTGTATCCTATATGCAGAGACTAAGCAGAACTGATTAACTCTTTCATGTGGTTTCAGAAACTAAGAGGAGTATCCCGGAGAGAAGAGAAAGGTCAGGTACTGAGGTTTCCAAGGAAGGAATTGTATAACGAGGGATGCCTCTAAAAGGCATTTTAACTCTGCCTCTTTTTAAAAGAGATAAGTAGAACAGGTCTTCTTGTTAGTGGAAAACTTTTCCTATAGTCTAATAAATGTCTTTTCCAAGGCTATAAAACCCCACCCATGCAGTCAAGTTTATCAAAGATGCATATTTAGGTGCATATTTTTGTTGTTACTTTTTTTTTTTCTTTTTGGGTCACACCGGAGGCAATCAGGGGTTACTCCTGGCCCTGCACTCAGGAATTACTCCTGGCAGTACTCAGGGGACCATATGGGATGCCAGGGATCGAACCCAGGCCATCACTGGCCAGTCGCGTGCAAGGCAAACGCCCTACCACTGGGCTATCGCTCCGGCCCCTTCTTTCAAATTACTTAAAACTTGTTTATTCTACAGGTGAATTGGATTTTTTAAATTTAGTACATAGCAAGTTTTTTCAGGTCACTTGAGAATTCTTATAATACTTGAATAATTTATCCTTCTCATCCTCAAAGAAGCTTGTATTAAGCAACAAATTGTGTAGAACTGGTCTAGGTAAGCAGAAAGATAGTTATATAAATGTGATTTGTAAAATATATAAATTTAGGAAACTAAAAATGTTAGGTGAAATGCTAAATATATTAAGATGAATACTTTTTAGCATATACTAATCAAAGATACAGTTGCTATTTTATCATAAGGTAAGTGAAGGGAACACTAGAACATGAAAGTATGGTAATGTGCTTAATTCATGTGATGTTCAAATAATTATGTATTTTTAAATTTTAATGTCAAAGGAAATTGAATCTAAGTAATAGATTGAACCTGACAGTCTTTTTCAGGTATAATTTTAAAGAAATAAGTTTTTACCAAATGGTCAATTATGAGAAATAATATAAAGAAACCGCCCAAATAAATTAAGAACAGCGTCATCCTCTAGACAAGGACATTGAATGTTCCTGCCTCACATCCCTCCCCCCCAAAGCCTAGATATGGACAGTTTGCAGATAATAGAGTATACCTCAGCTGACCATCTTAAAGGAAATTTCCTTCTTCATTTTAGTGCTCACTGGTCTGCGACCCACCCTTTGAAAAGTTTCCCTGCTATCTCTCTCTTTCCCTTTCTCTCTCTTCTCTCTCTCTCCTCTCTCTGTCTCTCTCTCCTCTTTTATGAAAGCATCATTTGGTGCTGATACCAGCAAGATGATTGCTTAAAAATTATGAGTTTACCTTTTTCCAACCAGCTGTCTCATTGCCATAGAGCTTTCTTGTCCTGACACCTTTACCATTTGATTGTTTTGGGGAGGAGTGGAATAAGACCTCTCCAGTTGCAGTAACAGCTTTACAAATATATTGAACATTTGAATAGCTTCTTGTGTGTGTACCATCTCAACTACCACAATTTTATTCTGCCTATAAAAATTTGTTTGTGTATCCTAACAGTTTAGTGCTTAACTGAATATTGAAACATATTTTTCATTACTATTTTACATAGCCTCAGCTCAGCTTACTGTAAATTCTATGCATTTCTTAAATCTGCCTTTACATCAGTTCTATCTTATTCTTATTAAAGTTTTTAATAAAAAAGTGAGTGCACTGCTTTAGAGTTATCTTTGAACAGGATTTTAGATTTTAAAAAGCATCAAAGTTCTATTCTGTGAGATAAAGCAAATCAAAAGTTCAGGCCCATGAAAAGCTTTTGAATAAAGCTAACTTCAAAAAATCTGAGTAATACTTTGCCAATTACAATTGATAAAGCATGAGCAGGCTGGGACATGGGCATGTACAGCACAACTGGTCCTTGCTTCTTGTCTCTCCCCAAAAAGGCTTTCATGGTGAGCAGGAAATAATTAAAGGGAAACATTTATTTTCAAAGGTAGGGGAGGCAAGTAAAGGAAGAGGCACCCAGCTGGGGATAAAACCATGTGTTTATGTATAGAAAAGAGAAATAAAAATGCCAAATGTCATCCAGAGTGCATGATGAAGGACTGAGGGGACACCCAAACTTTCTTGTTTCACTCTCTTTTTTATGCTTCTAAGATAATCAACCCTTCACTTCCCTCCCACTCTCCCAGATACCTGGAATCTGAAGTTCTGACCATATTTGGCCACTTTCATGGGTTGCCATGGTAACTATCCACTGTCATGGCATCAGTGGGCAATACTTTGATAAGGGGCATAGTTTTTGTGTTAAACTATTATAGTGGTGACACATAATGATTGATCCCATAATGAGCTAGAGTTCTCTCAGGTGACTTTCAGCTGAATTGTCTATATTCTTATACTAGGGACCAGCTTCACTTCTCACAGGCTTCTCCCATACTCCCATGACCTCACCCTTATATTAGTCATTCAACTACGTAACAGAGTTGCCAAACACCCATTTTACCTCTTCAGACTAAGTTAAAGCCTCACACACATGCCATTTTTATCATCATCAATATCTATTGGAGCAGCAATATAGCACATTGTGCAAGGCAATACCCAATCAAAGAGATATATAATGTCTTCCATTAAATATCTAAAATTTTATTCTTGCATATTTTTTTGTAGTTTAAAAACATAATTTAAGGAAAAAAGAATAAATTCTCATGATACAGATTTTATGCCCACCACTAAGCTTTCTTTTTAACAGCAATATAAGCACAACTTTAGTCATGCAATAATACCCCGATATAAGACACTGTACTATTATTATTATATTATTATTATTACTATTATTATTTTGCTTTTTGGGTCATACCCGGTGATGCTAAGGGGGTTACTCCTGGCTCTGACCTCAGGAATTACTCCTGGTGGTGCTCAGGGAACCATATGGGATTCGGGGATTGAACCTGGGTCAGCTCAGGCCTGCTGTGTGCAAGGCAAACACCCTACCCGCTGAACTATCACTCCGGCCCCAAGACACTGTATTATTTTTTGTCTCAGTGAGTACTCTCAGTAAGTCTTCAAGAAATGTCTTCACCATTAGAATTATGTTTACTATTCTTGCCTTCCCCAATTCAAGTTCATCTTTTTTATCCATCATTCTGACAACTGAAAAAAAATTTTAAATAGACTCCAAAGGTTTCCACAGACCCTTAGTGGGTAGTATCCCTCCGAGGTGAGACGTTTTTGCCAAACCTGTGCTCCTTAGTTGAGCAGCTGTAAGTTTCCTTTTCCCACTGGTGTCAATGCCACTGTGATTCCTATGTCTTGCTTCTGAGAAATTCTTCACTTCCTGACAAAACATCTTTGCCCTAATCTTCCCTTTCTTCCAACTCTGGCCATCACTGGGAAAGGATACATTTGAAACCTGTGATCACCTTGTCAGCCTCATGTCTCCTCACCCCTTCTCCTAGAGGGCTTCTTGTGCCTTCCTCCATGATGGCTTTAAAGAGAATCCATTAGGAATTGAATGACCTGGCACCAGACTCCCAGCACAGCTTTTATCTCCTGTTGGAGATGGGATATTGCATTGGTAAGCTACAATAATGGGGCAAAGTAACAGTCCCTATGAGGGTGAAGTGTCATTTCCCAATAGATTGCCTCCTTGAATCCCCCAGGGTTGCATGTACAAGGATTTATCTTTCAGGTATAAACAGTGATGGCAGCATTTGACTGGATATCCTACAATCACAGTGGTGTCCATCACTATCTCAGAAGTAGTCCTGCCCATGTATTCTGTGTTGTGTGATCCCAATCCATATGCTTCTTTAGTGCCTTTATTACTCAGATCTATTAATAGAGAAAAGTCCAACAGAATAGCTTGGGAAAGGAATGAGAATAATGCACTGTTAGTTAAAGAAATTAAAGGTAACCTCTATGAAGTGAAGATAGGGAACTTCAAGAGAAAGTTTGTTTGCTTTTCATTGGACTGCGCCCATCCTCTTTGCCTGTACTTGTTTACCTGATACAGTGATGCTCTGTGTGTTGTAGATACTCAGAACAACAAACTGAAAGTACTTCAGTACCATCTATATAGTAGAGAACATCTATATAGTAGAGAACTTCTATGCTTCTATATTATCTATCCTTCGATACTTCTATGCTTCTATATTTCTATACTTTAATACTTCTATGCTAACAGTGACTTCTAGCTGAGAAGTGGATGTATGATATGCCACTTTTCAACACCCAACCTAGGTGTGATATAAAAGCTTTCATTAATGACTTGAGTTTGGGTAACGGGCAAAGTAAGGGGTGGTGGGTGTGGTGTGTGTTTCAATGGGGAAGGAAAGCTCCACTGACCTGTAGGATGGTGTTTTTAAGTGGAATTGCTTATACAGTTAATTCAAGGTGAAGCGGCTGCAGCAAGAGTACAGTGGGAGGGTATTTGTTTAGCAGAGGATGACTCGGTTTCGTTCTGCAGCATCCAGTACTGTTCCCTGAGCACCGCCAGGAGTAATTCCTGAGTGCAGAGCCAGAGTATTGCCATGTGTATTCTAAAAACTTAAAAATAAATAAAAAAGAAAATCAGGGTGAAGATTATGAAAATACATCTGTATTTATTTTATGTAAAGGACATATGTCTTTTTTTTTTTTTGGGTCACACCTGGCAATGCTCAGGGGTTACTCCTGCATCTGCATTCAGGAATTAATACTGGCGGTGCTCAGGGGACCATATGCAATGTGATGATTTTATATATGCATGTATACGTTATGAAATGATTGCTGTAAAGAAGCACTTGACCATATTCATGATAGTTTTTTTGGTGTGTGTGGAAAATGACAATACTTAAACTCTACCCACTTAAAAATTTTAAAATTTTTTGTACAGTATTGCTGGTCAGTTTCATGCTGTGTATTCGGTCCCAGACCTGATTCACCTTAAACCTGAAAGCATGCACTCTTGGATCAGCGTTTCCCTCATTCTTCCATTCCCCACCCTTAGCATACGCTGTTCTAGTTTCTTGCTATGGGGCGGGGGCTACTGAAATACTTTTTTGTTGTTTAAAAATAATTTATCTTTCTGGAAATTCGTAAAAGCAGTAATATATGAGACTTGCTTTTTTGAAAAGCTGAGTCTTAAGGTCTCCATTTTTCACTTCAGTTTTATACTTGGGATAGAAAAGGAGGAATAGGAACACAAGACCTGAAGGCAGCACCTATTAGAACTTCAGCAGGCTGATTTAAAATAAGTGCGAGGTAGTTGCAGTGTTTCGAACAGATGCAATTTCTCTGTGATTATGTGTATTTCCTAGGGAGTGTTGGTTTGTGAAGACTGGGCTGGGCAATGAACCTTTA